>PVJS01017422.1:0-36186 GCA_004027185.1 Glis glis
AGAGCTGAGGCTGGCCGCGAACCCGGATCCTCTGGTCTCCACCTCCCAAAGTACTGGGATTACAAGCGTGCGCCACCACGCCCGGCGATTCAAAACTTCTTAAAGAAATATTTTAAAATCATTATACAGCTGAGAGATTAAGAATAAAGTAAATATAAACACAATTATCATAAGTTAGTAATTCAAATGTATGTGTTTATGATTGTGTGTGTGTGTGTGTGTGTGTGTGTGTGTGTGTGTTTAGGATTTTAGGGAAATGACATCCGGTGTGATGTTTAAGGTATTTTTAATTGGTTGCTAGTAAATCAGTAACAAAAGTGGCTGCCTAAAGAAACATGTACGAGTTCCAGATCATTTTTTTTCGATTTTAATTAAAACTATATCTAGTTTCCTAATAAAATTACAAATCTAATACTTAAAATTCCTAGCCAAATAATCAATGTTTTTCTTTATTTGACTTGTGGTACCATAATATATAAGTAACATATATGTGGTCTTTTTTCCCTGTTCCTGGCACCAAGCTCCTAAAAGCCTTGCAGTTTTCATTACTGAGAGAAGAGACTTGTTCTAATGAGGCTAAAGTTGACATCCCCTACATGGCTTTAAGATACAGATTGTTCTCCAGAAAGAACAAGATGTGATTAAAAGCTTGGAACTTTAAGTCCCCAACCTCCCAAACTCCTGGGAGGAGAGAGGGATAGGAAATAGAATTAGTAATCAATTGTACTTACATGATAAACCTTCACAAGAATCCATAAATGGTAGGATTTAGAGAACTTCTGGGCTCTGAAAAGGGGGGGGGTGAAGGGAGGCACTAGGGAATGAAATCGACCAAATTATGTCATGTGTTTGTACAAATATGTTGCAATGAATCCCACTACTATGTATAATTATGCACCAATTTTTAAGTAATTTGCTATCACAATAAACAATACATTGTTAGTGATTATCAAGCGCTATGTTCTCTTCTAGTTTCTTTTATTTATTAACTTATATAATCCCCCTAATAACCTCAGCTCATTTGTAATAAGACAGAGTGTTGTGGGTCAGGTATAGAGATGGCCAGAAAACAGGGGACACTATGTGACAATAACCTACCTAGAAATAAAGCTCAAAGGTAGGAGAGCTGCCTCTAGAGACCGAGAAGAGAAGAGGGCCCAGGGCCTGGTGACCTTAGTAGAACAACAGCGTACAGTTGGGTCTGAAGGCAGTGTTCCCCACTCCTGAGCTTTTCAGTATTATGAGCCAATACGTCCCTTTTTGTGGTTAAAAACATAGCTGGATACTGTACTTCAGAGTGAAAAAGTCCTAATGAGAAAAGTTGGATGATGTATTACTTTTAAATTTATTTTTATTTATTGTTCTATATACAATTCAGCAGAAACACAGGCACACTTATTTATGAACTTCTAAAACTTGAGTGTCAAATGAAATTAAGTACTGCTTTTACTGGAAGAAACAAATAGGGTGTCTTTACTTTTTCTCCCTGAAGCCTTAAAAATTCCACAAATTTTTCCAAGACTGGACTGCTATAGCCAAATCTGTGATATAGATGCTGTAAGACTGTGACAGAAAGAAATACTTGATAACCATCCTGCATACTCCCTTACACTTCTAGCCCCCTGGCAGTGGGAGAAGGCCATGGAAGTAGGGCACTGAATTGTGATCAAGATGAAGCACATCAGATCTGAACTGTGGCTGCAAACAAATACCCTGGTGCCATTGTCTACCCTCTCTATGTTGTTGTCTCCAGAGGCCCCATGTTTCATTGGGTGCATCTCCAGAATGGGAGTGTTTAGTCAGCCTGGATTCATTGACTGGCTGTGTGAAATGCAGGTGTTTTATAGGCATGGGATTTATAAGTGAGATGTAAACTTTATAGTGTGGAGTCTCTGAGCTTTTCAAGGTGATTATGTGTGTGTGTTGTTACCATATCATCCTCAAAATTGCAATACCTTATCTTCCAAAAATAAGCAATAAAAGACAATCTTCTGAGATCATTCTTTCCCTAAGTTCTAGAGTCCCTAAGTCAGAGTATCCATTCATTTAATGTTGAGTAATTAATATTCAATGTTGATTAAAATGTGATCTCAATTGTGTTTTCCTGACTTAGTTATTTAACTTCGTATTTAAGATAATTCCAGCTTAGCTCCAGTTACTGAGTCTGTTCCAGAGCAGAAAACATGATGTAAAACTACAGAGCAATGTTTCAGATAGCTGAGTTAAAAACAAAGTAAAACATCAAAAACAAGCATGAAACTGGCCACGTGTTATCACAGGACAATTGCAAACAAAAACTCTCTGAAACTTTCCTTTTGAACGAGCTGGATTGATGTCACATATGGATAGCCTCTAGTCTTTACATTAACAAGTCTTTTTTTTCACTATTCATTTGAAAACAAACATTGCTTGTCTACTATGTACCAGGCACAATGATAATACCAGAAATACAATGACAAATGGTGCTTGGGCCCAAGAGTTCAGAGTTGAGTAGAGAAACAGACAAGAAAATTTGTCTTGTTAAATACTCTAAGAGAAGTATGGAATGGCACTTTGGGAACCCTGTAGGGAATAACTTAATGCTTTTCAGAAATGTTTTATTATAAATTACATAAAAGGTAATTCCATGAAAGTACTGGAAGATAAAAAAGTTTGCTATGCAAAAATATTACAAATTACAAGAAATGTATGGAAGGAGTTGAGTATGAAAAACAATCAAGTTGTGAGAAAATAATATTTGGAGAATTTTCAAAAATTCAGCATAATTGGGACATGGGATTCATACAGCAGTAAAGTAGGCAATGTATGATAAAGAAAAAAAAATGTCTTAAATGCCATGAAAAGATTTGGGACATTATTTTCCAGGGGTATAAAAATGCTTATAAATTTTAAGCAAGAAGATGGTATGCCCAAATTTTATTTTATTTTATTTTTTTTCCAAATTTTATTTTAGAAATCTTCTCCTAGAAGCAGTTTGAAGATTGGATTGTCGAGGTACGAGATGGGAAGCTGAGCGAGTGACTGGCATTTATTGCAACCATCCATATAAAGAATGATTGAGGCTTGAAGCAAGCCAGGTAAAGTAGGTATAGAAAGATTCTATGCATTCAAGAAATATATAGAAGTTTGAATGAATAAGACTTGATAATCAATGGAACGTGGGAAGAGAGAGGGAGAAAGAAAAATGTTCAAGTTTCTTTCTCTTTGACGAATTGGATGGTGATGCCAAATAAAGTGATTAAACATACAGGGAGTAGAATATTGGAAATAATGTGAATTATAGGACCTGGTGCTGGGAATGTAACTCAGTGGCAGGAGTACCTGCTTAGCATGCAAGAAGCCCTGGGTTGATCCCCAGCAGCTTCCCTTCTATCCCCCAAAAGACCTACAGGGCATGAGACAATAACCTGTAAATAGTTAAAATTACAGATTTAAACAACAAGAGAATGCCAGACTGTTAATAAGAAGAAAGAAATGGCTTCGAGTATATGGAAAAGTATGTCTCATCTAACAAAACTTCAAAGTTAAAGTTAGAATTGATTAATTTAGCGGCTTAAAATAGCCACCGATGACCAGTTTCTTTATACAACTGTGTTTTGTGGTTCCTTCATTATGAATATGCTGCCTTCTCTGGTCTCAGCATGGCTCCTAGTGTGTATTTATTACATTGCTTGTGTAATACATGCTTGTGTATTTATTACATTGTTTGTATCCTAGAGGCAAGTAGTTCTGCCCCCCCACCCACACCCACACCCACTCGTGTTTTAAATGCATGGAAACTAATATGGTCATTACAAACCTCTCATTAAACTAGTATGAACTGGTTTAGGCAACCCATCCCTAATTCAAGGATAGAGGGATATGATTAGCAAAATCAGCTCCTTTAACCACATTCCAGCTCTGAAACAGGGATTGGAACAATGGGTCACACCCAAACCCAGAGTTCTGCTGGAATGAGGAGTGGAGCTAAGATACTATTAGGAAGACAAAAAAAAAAAAAAAAAAAAAAAAAAAAAAAAAAAAAAAAAAAAAAAAAAAAAAAAAAAAAAAAAAAAAAAAACAAAAAAAAAACACCAGTATTAGTGAAGAATGGAATTGGGCTAATTTTGAAATTTATCCTGACATTTTTTTGATGGGGAGAATAGTGGAGGAAAGCATCAACATTTCAAAAGGAGGTGATGAAAATACCATTAGCTTTAGAAAATAGTAAGGACTATAACCTGATAATAACATTCCATTAATGTGGATTAGAAGAAGAGATAAAAATTCACATCACGTTTTGTATAGCTTTCAAAATGAAACCCAAAATGCCAATTCCTTGTGGACTTCTTAGTGCTTCTCAGAAGTATTAATTGCATTTCCTACATGTATGAAAGTGTGTGTTTGTGCACAATATATGCACATACACGTACAAAGTGCAATAGCTCACTCATTGCTTTATTCCCAAGAGAATTATGCCCTAAGCTTGCTCCAGGCCATCCCTTTTAAAACAAGTCTAATTCTTTCAATAGAGTATCATAAATGGAATAGCAGATGTTAAAGTAGATCCTGGGACTTCCAAAGGCTGCTGACTTTACACTACAGTTTTAGAGATAGGAAAAGACCGTGACTAAATCTTACTGAACATTAATAATTCAAGAATATGAGCAAATTCATAAAGGAGGTGGGGAGTCCCTCAGGGCATTGATGTCAGTTTGCATCAGGACTTCAGAAAAAGGAAGAAAATACTCTAAAGGAAATGAGAGGGAGGCAGTGGAGAAGAAGAAATTTAGGGGCATGGCCTTTCAAATCTTCGAGCACAGTTACTGAAAATATAAAATACTGTGTGTGTGTGTGTGTGTGTGTGTGTGTGTGTGTGTTCATGGAAACATTAGGAAGCTGATATCCACCCAATATTTGGGAGGATATCAGAGATAGCAGAAATAGAGCAGAGAAATGGATGTCACCTTTTGGGAATTCGTGAATTGTAGGAAAAGACTGAGATATGCACAAAATATAGAGAATGAGGGAGACAGGGTAAGTTTACTCCGATCTCCAAGAGGCTGGTGTAGCCACAGCAGACATCTGGGTAAAATAATATTAGAAACAAAAGCCTTTTCCCAGCATCCTCTTCTTTTCATTGCCTGATAATGAACTATAATGCTTGATGTGGCAGATGTTCTCAGCTGAGTGACTTGCTCCACACCACGATTCAGATTTTCTTTTACTATTTTATTCTTCACCATTCTTTACATAAATTCCATGTTCAGCCTAAACTAGCTAGTGTACTGTACAGTTTCCTCCCAGTCTTTTTTCTTTCCTTGCATAGTCTATGATACCATGAATATTTCTCCCCAGATTGATATGACCAACCTACTATATCTGGTCTCTTAGAGTCAGTCAACGACGTTGTCTCTCTCCACCTCCTATCTCTACTTTACATCATTTGCACTCATATTCGGCAATGCAGTGTTATAGCATTGTCAAAACAAACAAAACAGAAAGACTAGCCCATTACCTTAAAAGAATATTTCAAATTAAGCCAGGTCATGATGGTGTGTGCTTTTAATCCCAGTACTTGAGAGGCTGAAGCAGAAGTTCGAGATCAGCCTCAGCAATTTAGCGAGGTCCTCTGCAACTTAGTGAGACCTTGTTTCTAAATAAAAAAATTAAAAAGACCAGGAGTGTAACTCAAAGGTAGAATACCCCTGGGTTCAATCCTCAGTACCAAAAAAAAAATAAAATAAAATAAAATAAAATTACCTCCAAAGCCACTAAAAGTAAGATTTTAAAATAAACCTATCACAGTTTATTGTCAAATATTAATTTTTTAGAGTGCTTATCATGCCTACTCCTAAAATTTAATTGAAATCATGCCTACTCCTAAAATTTAATTGAATATAATGTGTTGGTTCAATGTTAACTTTTCAAAAGAAATCAACCCTTAGTTTCATTTTTTTCTGTCCAGAGTAACTTTGCATCAAACCCCAGTTAATTGTTGTCCCTTGATTATTTTTATGTATGTTTTGTGTTTGTTTTTGTTTTCATGATCTCTGTATTCTCTCTTCTTATTTTTCTCTTAATTCTCTTCTCTTCCTCCTGAATGATACTGGAATGTTTTAATGGTCAAGAAAAAAAAAATAAAAGGAAGAGTATTTAACTGAATCTGACCATAATTCATGCTAGCTATCCCAACTAAAAAAAAAAAAAAATCAAGCACAGTTTATGCCAGTGGAAGCTCTTCATCCCAACTGGTTATAATTCCGTCATTGGCTAGTGGCCCATGCTCATTTTTATGCTATTGTAATATGTTAAAAACAAAATCCCCTGAGAATAGAATTATTATAAGATAATATATCCTCTTAGCTATGTGGGCTTCACCAGCAGTAATAAGAATGTTGCCAAGATTACACTCCAGCAATTAGCCCTGAGTGTGGGCTGCTAATGGATTTTATACTCAAGCTCTAAGAGAGGTATGCTAAGACTATTTTAGAAAATAATTCCTAAAAGGTGTTTTTAGATTAACAGATAAGGGCAAACTAACAAATCTTGTTCAAACACATTTTCTTCCTCTGCCTGATAAAACTTGTTATCATCCTAATTCTGGCATCACAGAAACAAATATAAAAAAAAGTAAAAAGGCATAGTGTTTTAAAAAAGACCTAAAGTCAAGTTCATGAGCATCAATGTAAAGATTACTATTTTGGTAAGCAGTGTATCTTTGGTATATATTGTAGTGTGCCATGGAACTGAGGATCTGTGATATTTTCCCCCACTTAGTTTTTCACTATAGACAATCTACTGAGGGAATATATTTAGTTCACTGATTCTAAGCAAGTCCCTCTAGCTATAAATATAAAATTGAAATACCGATGGTCTGTGATAAGAGAAGAGATGCGCACCAAAAACAATAACAAAACTATGTTGTAACATACTATAATAGTAATAACAAAATGGCAAAGAACCCCTCCTATCCTGGTGAGGAGACAAATATGACCTTATTGTCATTTGACAGAATAAAAACCCAAACAGCTGAGACATGCAGGGTATAGGAAGTAAGCTTGGTTTAACTTCACAAATCTTACTGAGCATCTAATATGTCAATAAGATACAGTCTCTGTCACAAAGGAGAATTAGATTCATGAAGATAAAATTTTAATATAATCTAGCAAATAGTATTTTCATATTGGGAATTGAACCTCTGAGCTACACCCCCAGCCCTTCTTTTATTTTGAAAAAGGGTCTTGCTAAATTTCTGAGAGTCCTGCTAAATTTCTGAGACTGACTTCAAACCTGCGATCCTCCTGTCTCAGCCTCCCAAATGTTACAAGTGTGTGCCACGGAGCCCGGATTAATCTAGTATATATTCTAATAGGATATTTCAGATAGAGCAATGCATGTAAAGAACTTTTCATCTGGGCCTGAATTAATAAGTATATAACATAGAATGTGCTAACAGGGAATAGAGGAGAGGAAATTGGCCCAGGTTAATGCTGTCCTCCTGGTTCCAGGACTTATGGCAAAACCATCTAGAATTCAGATTCTTTGGTACTCACTCTTATGCCTTTTCCAGAAGGTCATGGTTCTCATGAGCTCCACGGAGATGAAATCTTGCAGTGGAATAGCAAGCAGCACCTGCTGAAGGGCACTTGCCATTCTCTTCCCTACTCAAGTCCCACCCAAGTGAAAAGAAAACAGTGTCCAACTACTCAAGTTGTGTATTTCTAATTATAGCTCCAACCAGAATGGCATCTGCAATAGAAAAAGAGTGGCATTTTCTTTTTGATTTCTTATATATAAATAAATCACACAACACTTTAAAGGTTAAGTTATGCAAACTATACAGTTATGTACAAAGGACTCTCCCACCTTCTGTTCATTGGAAATTGACATCCAGACGATCTCTATGTGTGTTCTAGTTCTTTTCCAACCCTGCTGCCTATCAATTTAAGTTCACAGTTTCACCAGGAGACATTCTCGATACAGTTTCATAGATAAATTCAGGGAGAAGTGAGTGCAATGCCTTTTAGTAAAATTAAATATATTAGTGAGAATGCACATTACTATTCCAAGTAAAACAGGGTCTAACAGCATGCCATCAAGCTCGCGAGCTTTAATATATGCCTACTTAGACCAAAGCCAACTCTCTTGATTTTAAAAATATCTTGCACAGTGAAATGGGAATGCTAATGCCAAGTTGGAAGGTTAATTTAAGGATATACATGGATTAATACTGTAAGATTATTCATCCAAAAGCACTGTATGATATGACACCAGTTTCTCTACTAACAAAGTACAGTGCAATTTATGAACCAGATTTCTTTGAACATCAATTCAGAGGGATTAATTACTTGAGAAAAGGCTGTTTCTGACACTGTGCTTCTTTTCAGTAATAGAAAAATAATTTTTATGTAACCTCTGTCATTACATGTATTGTCTCATCTTATCCCTAATCATTGACCTTAAAAACCTAGGATTCCAAACATATGAAGAGTGAAATTGATTGATCCTTATGGAGATCATGACAAGTAATTTCTTTCAAAAGAATCCAAACACTTGCTCCTCTTATAGCCTAACAGGAGCGCTCCTCATTCATATCCTAGTGCATGGAAACCAGTGCTTAATAGCTTGGCTGGGTGCACTTCCCCCCATCTATAAATCTACCCATCTCTCATGAGATTCGCAAACACTGCCTTTTTCCAGAAAGGTTCAGTAAATTTTATATATGTGCCCTAAGTGGCTTTGTAGAAAAGCCCGTGGCCATATGCTCAGGGCCTAAAGTGACACTGTCAGGAGCACAGGCTAATAAGGCCACGCTGCTAAAGCCATAGCATGCTGCCTGTCCTTTCTGTTTGCTTTTCTTGTGGTTGTGCAGTGACTCAGGACATTTACTCCCACACAGATGTATATCCTCAGCTTCGGAGGAAGAAGGCCAAGAGAAAGAAATCAGACTGCATGGGAAAATAGAAATAACAGTAAAGGGCAGGGAGTAGAACGAATATGTGCAGAGAGGAGTTTTGCTGGGCCTGCTAACTCTGAAGCTATTTGGCGTCCATTGAAAGCTCAGTAAAGCCTGTCCCCTCCCACTAGGTTGTGGGCAGTTTACAAGCAGGGCCTCTGCCTTGCTGGCAGGTATTTCCTGCTCAATGACTCACACAGCTTTTGCACACAGTAGGTGTTCAGATCACATCTCTGGAAATGAATCTTCTGCTGGGTTTCCTAGTATACCAGCAGGCACACAGGAGAGCCTGTTACAGTTTGAATTGAAAGCAATACCGCTGGAAGACATCACTATTCTGAAATACCACAGGGTTTATGGTGCTGACATGTGCTTAAAGCCTTAGGAGACCAAAATTCTTAGTCATCCTTAAAAGATAAATTATTTTTTTAGATGTGAGTGGATTTCAATCAGATATTTCTAGTAGTCTAAAATTAAAAATAATCTATGTTTAACTTTTAGCCTTCCTTAATCAGAACTTCTTGCTTTAATGGGAAGTGGCTTTCGTTAATACTGTGCTCTCTGTGCTTATTAAAACATGTGCATAAATGAAAGAACAATAATATTTGAACAACATAGAACTAATTAGTCCATGGGCCCAGTGCATTGCTCTAAAACAAATCTTAAACATACATTTTTGCAGTCCTGTCTGTTTTATAGGCATGTTTAAGAAATAATGTTGCTAACAGTAGGAATGTATAAATTATAGAAAATTAACAAACCAACTACTGTACTATGTTTCATGCTTGGACGTCTATAACATTAGGGATAAAACATATTATGAGCATTATGGAAAAGCAATCAACTGCTTCTTCCTTGCAACGAACAGAGTTTTCTCAAGGGGCAGATTATTATAGTTCTTTCCTCACTGTTGGTGGAGCGTAAACCCAGGAGGCATATATGTATATATATCAAGAACTATTAACACCTTTTGTAGGAATCCGTGGTGCCTAAGGATGACTATAAAGGGGCCAGGTGCTTTTAAACAAGACATGAAGCACTTACTGCTAGCTTGCCCAGTATCCCCATTTTCTTCTTTGAGGCTAACTTTTCAAACAAAGGAGATATTTACTGTGCCAATCTAAGAAATAACTGCCAATTTGGGAAATTCTTGTACATTAGCAGTTTAAGAAATTTAAACTGGGTCTGCAGGAAAATGATATGTTCAGGAAAAAAGCAAAATGTATAAACATAAATACTTTTTTTTTCTACCATGGTCTGAAGAACTACATGTAGCCTGAAATTCTGCAAATAGACAACAAGACAAGATATCCAGCAGTTAGTGTTTGTTCTGCTTCTTGCCTTCGGAGAACAATGGCTCTGGGATGAACAATAGCAAATTCAGAGGGAATCATAGAGAATGAAAATGTTATCTAGTTGACCTTAAATGTTTGTCACAAGATTTCCTGCAGTTTCTTCTGAATCCCAGCTGATATGATGGGGGGTGCGCAGTATGGCACAAAATAATGAAATACCTTGGTTTTAAAAATGAAAACATATTATTTTCTTCACTAGAGAATTGCTCTTTGCAGGTGGATTTCCCATCCTAATTTCAGTTGCAAGAGATGCCCCATGATCTGATAGCATTTATTCTACAGTATTCCTTAAGAACTCTAAACAAGACATTATTCTTTCTAGCTAATCTATTTGGACTTTCCATATAGTACTGAGCAGATAGGGGGAAAAATTACCAAGATGAAAAAATGGTGATCCCACCCACTCAATTCCTACTATATTGGTACATTAGTTTATATTTACAAATATTCCACTCCTCTAAGGATGAATCTATTTCAATGTGATCTCCACTGGGTATTTAAAAGAAGCACTAATAATTATGGTCTTGGCAAGCTAATGAAAATTAAACTTAAGCAAGAATATAAAAAGAGAGCAGAACCCAGTTTATAGTAAAGTTATCACAAGCTTACTCATCTAGAAGCTGTAGGCAGTTATATATTGTTATTGCACAAAGCACTTCTAAAATATGCTGTCATTTGGCTCCAACTTATTGGAAGCTTACGATGGGTACTTTAATGATTGGAACAGTGGTTCTGTCTAGCGTAAGATACAAAACTAATGAAACTGGCAAGTTGTCTTCTTTAAGCCAGCAAATTCTCTGCTCTAAAAATCATGTCTGTCTGACAGGCAGGAGGGTATGTCTCACAGCAGATCCTAGAGCATTTACATTCCTCAGATTTCCATATTTCATATTGCTTCTTTTTTCCCTAGATACAAAACAACAAGTATTGATTCAATATCACCCTGCTGTCTATTTTAATTGAAATCTTCAGCATATACAACTAAAAGCTCAACAAGCAATAGATATAGATCTTTGGGGGATTAGAAATCTTATTCCACCACTTGTTTTTTGAATTGTATTAATGGCCACAAATGAAGATGCAGTAGTGCTAGGAGCTGGGCTCTGCTCAAAAGAGTGTTTGGAGATTTCTTAAATATAACCTGTTCCAAAATATTTCCTCAGCCTGAGAATCCCTACCAATACAGTCTTTAGGTTAAGCCATTCTTATCTCCAGAAGATGCTTGTAAAATGTAAACACATTAATAGAGGGTAAGGGAACATGAACCCTGAGCTTGGGTTTAGCTGTGGTTGGTTAGGGTTTATGTGTTGGAGGCTCGGTTCCCAGCGTGGCATGTTAAGAGGTTTGGGGGCCTTTATGAGGTGGGCCTAGTGGGAGATCATTAGGCCATTGGAGGTGCTTCTTCTGGAAAGGATTAAGGTAGTTCTCATGAGACCCTGGTTAGTTATTAGAAGAGTATCCAAATGAAAAACCAAGCCTAGTATCTCCCTGCTCTCTGACTCCCTGCCTTACCATGTAGTCTTTGACTCTCTTATGCACTCTTGCCACTCTGATGTTATCCTCCATAATGGGGTGGCGCTGAGGGGACCCTCATTCAGAGGGCAAATACATGGTGCAATCTGATATTAGTCTTTCAGCCTCCCAAACTGTGAGCTAAGTATACCTCTTTTCTTTATAAAGTACCCATCCTTGGCTATTTTGGTATAGTAATGGAAAAATGGACTAAGATATAACATTGATAGCAAGGAGTGAGATAGTTGCTATAACTATATCTGAAAGAGGTGGAGATGTCATTGGAACTGGGTAAAAAGGGAAAAGGTTGAAAAAGGAGGATCAATCTAGACAAAGCCTAGAATACTTTAAGAAGAATGATATAGATAATTCTGGTAAGGGCTCAGGAAATGAAACAAGGGTACTAGTCTCAGATGGAAATTTGGATCCTTTTGGAAATTACAATAAAGATTATCCTTGTTACACCATTGTAAAGACTTGGAGGAATTGTGTTCATTTGAGAAGCACAAATTTGAAAGACTGTACTGGTTTATTTGGTAAAGAAAATTATTTTTATAAAGAAAAAAGCTTTAGGTATTTTGTTATAGCAATGGAAAATGTTCAAGACAGCTAGTTTGAAATTAGTACTGATTCACTATGCTTGTGTCTCCATCCTTCGAGAATATGAATTTATGTGATCTGCAGTAAGGATTGGTGGCTGTTACCTTAAGTATAAAATACCAGAAGTAATACGTATCACGAGGGAAAAAAAATACAAAAGCCAAACAAACAAATAAACAAAACCAAAGAAAGAGGCTTAAGGTCAGTTTTTACAACTTTGGCATGCAAAAAACCAACTTCCTCTCTCTCTCTCTCTCTCTCTGTCTCTCTCTCTCTCTTCGTATGTGTTAAGCTATCATATTATTTGCTAAGACACATATTTTATAGGTAGGATGAATAGATTACACAAATAAATTAATTGCAAAGTTGAATATGTTTACGTTGAGAAATATTCAGATGATAATAGCCACCACTCATTCTGAATTTTAAGTGTTCCAGGAGGTGTTAGATATTACATATTATTTCAGCTTACTATGGCCCTGCCAGAATGATATTATTGTCTACATTCTACAGATGAAGGAAGTAAAACTCAGAAAGATTACAGGACATAACACAGTCACTCAACTGTGAAAGATACGGTTAGAATTAGGCTTTTGCATTTCTGACTCAAAATTCAATTTCCCAAATAATTATTCGGTGCTGTTATTTACTGAGAAATATCAGTGAGCAAGGCTTATGTAGGTAAACAGGGAGTACAGTATATACAACCAGGGGCCCAGCAGGAGGGGGTCAAGGGCGCATCCTGAGAGACTGACACCGAGGTGAGAGTACAAGTTAACCTTTTAAAAAGGGGCTAGGGAAAGGGAAGGGAAGATGATTTCAGGCAGGGGAAATGCATGCCCTCGGGCTAAGAGAGAAATGAGAGGTTAATGGGCTCCAAGAACTTGAGAAGTGAGGTCTGCAGGGGTCAGCTCTCAGAGCACCTTGGAAGTATGTTTAAGGCTTTGGGAGGTTATCTGAAGGATAACTGAAAATCCATGGAAAGTTTTACCCAGAAGGATCATATTTGCATTATAAAAGATCACTCTAACTGCAGCTTAAACAAATTGTAGGTTGGGTTCAAGTGCATACAGGAAGGCCAGGTAGGAGGGATGTACTGCTACTCAGTTAAAAGACTGGTACAAATGTGAGTGTGTGTGTATGGGGTGGGGGAAATGGAGAATGGGAGGAAGTGAGATATTCACACAAATTATATATAAATTTACATAATATATATATATAACCACATGAGATATGTATTATGCAGAAAGAAGCAAGCCTTGTGATCTATTTGGTGGTGAAGGTAGAGTGTGGGCATTCAGAGGATAAGTCAAGGTTTCTGATTTGGAAAGGCAGGTATGCTTTCTGAGGACAAGCCAGGCAGGCAGAGCAGAGCACTGCCCTGTGTTAGGGTGGTTAGGTGTGTTAGATGTCTCCATGGCGCTGCCCTGTGTGAACATGTCAAGTCAGCAGCTGCAGCAGAGCATGGCGAGGAGTAGTGGTGTAGACCTGCACCCACAATCTGAAAAGGGGTGTTGAGGTCATGTGCTGCGGAAGGCCTCTGTCACAGAAGCAGTTGGGAACAGGAGAGAGCCCAAGGCAGAACAATACAGATCACCACAGCAGAAAGGATGTTAGGTACAATTTAGGAGTAAAAGAAAAAGGGAATTTCAATTTCCACCTAGGTTGCCCCATCCATTTTGTAAAAAAATGGAAAGAAGAATTGGTGGCAGCTCTTTGTCCCCAAATAAGTGCTGAGTAAGAGACCAGACATGTATCTAGAACTACTCTTGCTCTATGCTCCAGGAACCTCAGAATGGAAGGGAAGAACATAAAGACAGGATGCCACAAATAGCTCAGAGGAAGCAGGACACAGAACAAGACCAAGCAGAGGGTTTCAGAATAAAGGGAATGAGGTGTGGCACTCTGGGGTAGAAAAGTTCAGTTTTTAAAAGCATCAAAAAATGTAAAGGTATTGGGAAAAGGCAGAGACTAAAATACCCATAAAAAATTAGAATTCTAATGCCAAAGAGAGAGAGAAAGAAAGAGAGAGAGAGAGAGAGAAAAGAGAGGATGTTTATTCTCTAGATCATAAACTATCTCAAAAAAGAGTAAATTTATACTGAATTTGTCTCCTTCTATCTTTGTGCACCAAAACAATATAAAACGTGTTGGCGAGTCGGTGCTAGAGTAATAGAGATGATATGGCTTTTAAGTCATGTTGTCATTTACCTTAGATAGCTTGATGATGATAATTTGAGTTTCTTATTCCAATATCTCTCAACACCCATATTTAAGACAAAGTTCATGATTATGGACATAACAACACCTAACAATTAATCAGCACTTACTCTATGCCAGGTATTATTCTAAACAGTGTACAATTATTAACATATTGAATCCTCATATAACTCTATGAGCTAGATAGGATTTCCACACTTCTTTCCCTAAAAGAAACCTCTCTTCTGAGATGCTATATCATTGTGGAACTTCTAAACAGTCATCAAAGGAAGACAACACTGCTGATTTCTGCTCCCAATCTCCCAACACACACACCTTGGGAAAAAAAAAAAAAAAAAAACCCAAGCAAACCAATTTTAACAGATGGACAGCTAACAAAGGCAAAAAAGGAGGGAGAGGAGCAAAACATAAAAGTTTAAAATGTTTTTTTCTTACCATGTATATGAACATATTCCTAAAATCTACAGGAGATCTATATTAGTTCACATTAATTAAAAACACTAACTTGGTTAAAAATAATTCATTTAAAATCTATTCTGTAAAGCCGGGCATGGTGGCACACACTTGTAAGTTAGTATTGGTAAAGTTTCACAGTTGTTTTAGCTTTTTTACCTTTCCTTTTGTAATGCACGTCGAATGGATATATACACATTTTTTACAGTTATTATGCCACCATTCAACACCTCAGAAGAGAGAAGAAATAAATCACTACAATTTTTTAATGCAAAGAAACTTGTTAAAATCAAAGCAGCTTGAATGATTAAAAGTGCAAATAACAGGACCAAATTCATCCTGAGAGAAGTCACAACCCTTCATCAGGAATGTTTATGTCCTTGTATTTGCCATATTATCCAGCATTCTGACTGTATTTGGTAGATGCTACAGAAGGATGTGTTTTATTGGTAAATGAGTGAATATGTTTGCTTGGGCAACCATAGAATAAGCATATCTCTATTTACTGAGACCACTATAAAACTATACAATTCCAAAAAATTATCTCAAGGGGCTAAGTTATTGCTAAAAGTCTTGTTAAATTTCCCACTGTTGCATTGGTCCTTTAATGAAACTCAATTTCCCTGGATCATATTTTCTTATTTCCATTTAGAGTCACAACTATAGTTTGAATCTGGAATGTCCCCCAAAGGCTCATGTGTTATAGGCTAAGTCCCAAGTATGTTGCTATTAGAGGGTAGTGGAACCTTTAAAAATTGGGGTCAATTAGGAGATTTAGAGTCATTAGAGGTATGTCCTTAATGAAGATTGTGGGACCTTGGCCTCTTCCTCTTGATCTCCCTTTTGCATCTTGGCCATAAGATACCCAGATTTGCTAAGTAATACTGCCATAATGGACTAACAGGCTAAAAAGCAATGAGGCCAACCAATGATGGATTAAAGCCTCTAAAATGTGAGCCAAAATAAACCTTTCTTCTTTTCAAGATAATTACCTCGGTTATTTTGTTACAGTACAATCACTGAACTATTTGGATCCTACTTATTTTCTTCCCTTTGAGGAAAAGATTACATTTAGTTAAAATTATTTTTCTTTGTTATGATGTTTCTATATCATTATAATATACTTGTCAAAATATTAAATATGAGAGCAATAGTTGCTTTAGGACACATTGGTCAAAATGAACTCTGAATAATTTTAGTTTATAAATATCAAATTGTTTCTCTGAAAATTCTGGTTCATTTGTTAAGATTTTAAGATAAGTTTGGGAATATCTAAACAAGTAGTGTAGACACAATTAATAGTCATCCAATCCACATTCACTGGGTGTTTTAAAATGCCCACTGCTCTCCCCAACCTGGAAGGGTGAGGTCATATTATAAGAAAACTAATGTTTAAATACAAATGATGCAATAATTATAAAACAATGAAATAGAACATGTTAAGACACAAAAGACAAAATCTCATAAGTTTTCCAAGGTGAAATCTTCAAAACTGAATATTATTTTACAATAAGTTATAAATGTTAATATATCTTATATATTGGTTCTTATCAATTATCATAAGATGGTTAATACACTTGAGGTCAGAGTTGCAATCTACTTATTCAGGAGACCAGTACTTATTTGTTTAGAATAACAGATGAGACATAAACAAACAGCACTGAAGGCCTAACTAATAATAATATGACTATTTCTGAAACTGATCACTACATCTATTCTATTTGGTTAGCTGACCAGGTATTATCTATCTATGTATCATTATGTCTATTTTTGTATTGCCATGTTTATTTGAGTTCCTGCTTTCAATAAAATATACAGTATAACAATTATATCAACAAAAAGAGGGGGCAGAAGCTCGATATTATGGATGGTCAAGCAGCTTTCCTGATGAACGTGTGTCTCTGGGGAATCATGTAAGTAAGGCTCCTCCCCTCCTAGAGTTCCTTGTTCTTCATAGGGGATGAACCTGTTCTGGAGACACGATGCCTGAGTTCAAATCATAGCTCTACAATACTTTGTAAATCTTGACTAATTAGTCTCTCTACCCATTCACATTCTTTTCTGTTAAATGAAAATAAAAATAGCACCTTACCCCAGGGGCAGTGGTGCATGCCTGTTATTCTAGCTACTATGGAGGCTGAGGAAGTTGGATCCTGAGTTCTAGGACAGCCTGAGACCCTGTCTCAAAATAAAATAAAAAAGGGATGGAGGTATAGCTCAGTGGTAGAGCACTACCACTGTGCTAGTGACCTAGCATGTGTGAGGCCCAGGGTTCAATCTCTAATGCTTCAAAATAAACAAACAAGTAAATAAATACATAAAATTTTAAAATGGCACCTTAGTTATGGGGATTATAATGGTTAAATGTGAAGCACTTAGCATATGGACTGGTACTTAATGTCAGTGGATGCCTTTTCTTCTTCTTCCTCATCATCATCCTCATCCAATGCACTATCAGAAACACAGGAAGGACAGGTTCTAGCTTTTAAGATAACATCAATAATGTACACACAATATTACATACACTGTACAAGGAATTTGGAGTACAAAGATGAATAACTCTTTATTCTGTAAGATGATACATTAGATGCTCTTAGAAATCTCCATTCTACTTTGGTAACAGGTGGGCACTTATTGGGCATCACCAATTGATTCATAAATTAATGTTTGTCTACTTTATTAAACAAAGAACATAATTAATATATATTGCCTCCTAAAGCCTACATATGCAGAAATGATTGTGATCCTCTAGGAACTCAGTATCTAGCAGTGGAAAACACATTAAACAAAACAATTTGTATAGATGAGGCATTTCAAAGTGTTAGGCTTTAGACCAACACTCCGCAGATGAACAACAAAACAAATTGTACCAAAATTTAAAAACAAATGATTTTAAATAAAAGTGTAGAATTTTTTTGCCTTCTCTTCAGAAATTTTATTTCAGGCAATGCTGTGCTATATCAGTACCGGCTAACAACTAGCAGGTGTTTAGTAGCAGGTACACCCTTTTACATTTGGCAGAAATCTTTAGCGTAATTAGACATGGATCCCTAAAGACCCACTTCTCTTCTTCATACCACTTGTCTCAAAACTTTGTTCCTAACTTTGTAGAAGCCTTTAGTCTTCATAAGGAGAAGGAGAAGGTTTGGCACAGTGGTCATATGAGTAGTATATGCTCACTGTGTATTTGTAAAATGAATGAATGAATAAATGACATAAATCTAAAGATTTGTTTTTGTTTTTAATTAACCTGTCTTAGATTTAACTTTTTATCTATTGGCAACTGATGTAGGGAAATGACTTCGAGATGAAATTCTCAGCATGACAGCTCTTGGGAATAATCAAAATGTCCATCATACAGGTCATAGGCCAACAGCACCACAGTTGGCTATCCATCAAGAACTGAAATGTATCTAAACTAGAGCTATTAACTAGGCATTGCCTGCATTTGTGGGATTTTTCACACATTTCTAGCATCAAATTAGGCTTACTCTTTGGTACCCTTTTGATAATCCCTTGTAAATTATATATAAAAAAAACAAACAAATAAAGAGGTGGGGAGGTAGGGATAAAAATTGGATAAGATCATATATAGTAAAGATAGATTTTGAATTCAGAAAGATCTAGGTTTGCGTACTACTTGTATAAATGACAACCAATTTGCCTATTATCAAACTACTGAATAACTCAGGAATTTTTTTTCTTTTCTTTAAAGATAAAGATGACCCTGAGCTTTTATATTAGCTCTGAGGATAAGTAGAACAACCACCAGAAAAGTTAGGTTAGTCACTATTATCTAGCATATAATAAAGCTACCAATAAAATATAGTATTCTTCCTATCCTTTCCTACCTTGACTATAATTTCATGTTGTTGTTTTCTGACTCTTAGTGTGATTCTCTAAAACTCTGTAGCTACAAGTGTGTAAATAAAAAAGCCCCAAATTGAATTTTACTCACATATCCTCAATTTATATCCAAATTGAATACCAACATACTGAAACAATAGCTTTTAAATTCACAAGGAAACATTGTATCTGAATACATTTTACATTATCTGGCATTTTCTATTTTGATTAAAACATTTTAAAAGACAGCTCGCTACATTATTAGAAAAGCAGTTTTTATGACTTTAGAATTTTTATCCCTCAGTATGTAAATCAAGCTTATTTGTTCAGTATACACTCATACCTGTGTGTCTATGTGTATACACATACACTCACATATGAACTGTCTCTCATCCAAAAAAAAATTCTGGGCATTTAAACAAGATCCACACAACCCATATCCCAGCCTCTCTGCAGGATATGATTGAACGCTCCTTATCTTACTAAACTGACCTTATGTTCTCTTGTGCCAAGCATGTGAGTCCCAGCTGTGAATTTAAAACCGATCTCATTTTAAGTTGCCATTGTGCTCAGCATGATCCTCATTTTTCATTGCGTTGTCCTCGTCAGGGCCATGGTCCAGTCTAGGACATTGCCACCGATAAACCAGGAGCTGTAATTGAACTTATAACTACACATACTTTTCCTCCTACCTCAGAAGTATGACTTTAAATGAGAGCGAACTGACTTTTATGCATTAAAGAATGTAGGTAATCTAAAATGGCAATAACAGCATGCTATGATCAATGTTAAATAGAAACGCTCTATAACTGGCTCACCTCTGAACCTTAAGCAGTAACAAATAATTGTATAAATAGCTTTCGATATGTGAGCACCCTTTTGAAAGGGCTTTTAGCTGGAGATGAAGGCATCGCTGGGTACAGAGAAGACCATATTCAGAAACTAAACAGGTACAGCAAACCTGCTAGTATATAACAGCTTTCTGATAATTGTAAACACATGGAATCTACTTGTTTTTCAGGGTAGCTTTTAAAAGAAGGGTCTTTCAACATTTCTTGAGTAAAAAAAAAAAATACTTAAGGGGCATTTTACTAGCTAACCACAGCCTAAATGAGGGGTTCCGACTGCATCTAACTCCATGCTTCTCCCTTCTTCCTCTTGTTACCCAGCTGTTGTTCTGCAGGGAATTTGAGCTCTCATGGGATCATGCAAGCCTGCTGAGCCAGAAGTTCAGACATGACTTTGCTCTCTCCTCCTTGTTCTCTTTACCTTTTTTTTTTTTTTTGGTACTGGGGATTGAACCCAGGGACATTCTACCTCCGGGCTACACCCCTAGTCCTATTTTTTATTCTTTATTTTGAAACAGGGTCTCACTAAGTTGCGGAGGGCCTCATTCAGTAGCTGAAGCTGGCTGTGAACAAGGATCCTCCGGTCTCAACCTCCCAAGTACTGGGATTACAAGCGTGCACTACCACGCCCGCTCTCTTTACCTTTATCTAAAACAACAAGCACAATTGCATTGCTGCCCACATATCCTGCTTCTTAGAAACTCAGTTAGATATTAACTGCCTAGGTTGTGCTAGCCCTATTCTAGGTGCCCCATTCCAATGGAGAGATAAGAAAAGGATTGCAAAAATAATATTTACTGTCAAGTAATTAGAAGTATTAGAAAAATAATGCGTTGTGGAAGGTGATTGTTGATGAAGTGGTTAAGGAGGGCCTCAGACATTTAAGCAGAGACCTGAGTTATACAGGAGTATATTCATGGAGAAATCTTGAACATAGAGTCCAGGCACATGCAGGTCTAAATGTCCTTTCAAGACACAAGTGAATCTACCAAACATTCACCTAAATCAAATAGGGTAACACTGGAAGCTTAATAGAGGAATTTTGGGGGGTACTGAGAATTGAACTCAGGGGTGTTTTACCTCTTGAGCTACACCCCCAGCCATATTTTACTTATTTTGAGACAGGGTCTCACTAAGTAGTTGAGAGCCTCACCAAGTTGCTGAGGTTGGCTTTGAACCTGTGCTCCTCCTGTCTCTGCCTCACAAGTACTGAGATTACAAGCATGTGCCACCACTCCTGGCTAGGAAATCATTTTGAATGAGAGAATAGATGCACTTATTTCTATTGTTGCATTGATTTTCTAGTGAACATTTTTTTCCCAATTTTCTAGGAATTACTGTGGAAGCCATCAACTTCGCAAAACTAACATTTTGTCTATCTGGGATGATGGTTCATCACTTTTATTATATGCTCAGAGAGTATGACAAGCACTGTTTGAATAGAGGAGGAATGCCATTTATTGAGTGTGAGCTGTGTAGGAGGGAGTGTGGCTCTGAAGTCAAGAGTCCTGCATACGAACTCCAAGTGTGCTACTCATTATCAGCATGACTCTGGGTAGTGGCTCACATCACTAGACTTTCTCTCTTCTAAGACATAAAGGGAGGCAAATATCTCAACATGTTGCTAGAAGGATTTCATGAGACCAGCCACACAAAGTGTCCGAGCCCTGCTCAGCACTTCACAGGAACAAAGGCTATCAACTGTGGTGCTTGTGTACCATGCTTTGCTCCAAATAGTTTATGCAGTATCTCTATGTTCAATGCATTATTATTTTTATTTCACTCCAGAGAAAATGGAAGTCCTGGAGAGTTAGGTCATTTCCCCAACCTTTCACATCTTAGAACTTGAGAGCCAAGCCACAGATCCAGTAACTTTGCGACCACACACACACGGGGTTCTCTGCCATAACATTTCACAAATAAATGCTTTTGATTTTTTTTCTCACCTATTTATCACATCTGATTGCTCTCTAAGACCTGGATATTGTATTTGCTTTGTTTTGAAATGACTGCTTTATTAATCCCTTGATTCCCATCCTCACTGCCAGCACCACAATTCTGACAATTATCACCATGTAACAGAAATATGATGACATTCAAATGAGCCTTTTAGCTTCTATTTCCTCCTGTCTCCCCCAAATGAGTATCTACACATCACTCTAAGAGCAACATACACAGACTCAAAACCAAACAGAACATCAAAAGTACTATAGGACTTCTCCATCCACTCTTGAATCACCTCCCGGGGATGAGGACTGGATTTTCCCTGAGCAATTCCTCATGTGCCACATGACAATGTGCTGGTCAGTGATGGACTGTTTATACAATGATGGTCCCATATGATGATAATGGAGCAGAAAAATTCCCACGGCCCAGTGATGTTGTATCTGTCCTAATGACACAGAACAATGAATTACTTACACATGTGTAATGATGTTGATATAAACAAACCTACTGCTCTGCCTGTTTTAAAAATGTATGGCATATACAACTATGTACAGTATATAATATCAGATAATAATTTAAAAAACTATGTTATGCATTTACCATGCTATATATTTTAAAGTTAGGGTGCACTCCTACTACTTACAAAAATATGAAGTTAACTATGACTATAACCTGCCCAAGGCAGGTCCTTCAGGAGGGGTTCTAGAAGGCCTTGCTATCATAGGAAGTGACATGTTACTGCCCTGATATCTTTCCAGTGGGACAAGATGTGGAGGTGGAAGTGATATTGACGAATCTGACCCTGTGTAGGCCTAGGTGAATGCATGTGTTTGTGTTTTAATTTCTACCAAATGAAATTTACAAAGCAAAAATAAAAAATAAATAAAAGAAGGAAAAGGAAAAAAATCTTATAGAATAAGCATATAAAGAAAGAAAATGTATTTGTACAGCTATGCAATACATTTTGGCTTTAAGCTAGGAGTTATTACAAAAGAGACAGAATTTAAAAGTTTATAAAGTAAAAAGGATTATAGTAAGCTGAGGTTAATTTATTATTAAAGTAAGAAAAGATATTTAATAAGCTTAGTATAACCAAAGTGTACAGTGTTTACAAAGTCTATTATACTGCAGAAGAATGTCCTGGGCCTCCTCATTCACTCTTGGCACTCACTGCCCCACTCTGAGCAACTTCTAGTCCTGCAAGCTCCCTTCACGGCAAGTGCCCTACACAGGTACACCATTTTTTATCTTATATATTATAATCTACTTTTACTGGACTTTTCCTATGTTTACATATGTTTAGATATGAAAATAGTTAGCATTGTGTTAGGATTGCCTACAGTACTCAGGACAGTAACATGCATCATGATTTGTAGTCTAAGAGCAAAAAGCTATACATATATCCCAGTACTCACTAGGCTAGAGCATCCAGGTTTGGGTTAGTATACTCTATGATAGTCACACAACAAAAATGCCTAACAGTATATTTTTTTCAAAATGTATCCTTGTCACTAAGTGATACATGACTGTATTCTCCTTAAAGAATTCCTTAAAGATTGTTTAAACTAGAACTTCCCTGCACATAATACTTGGGAAGGAAGTAAGAATATTTTGTTTGGCAAATAAGGTCTGGTTTATCCTATTTTTGAAAATTATCGTGAAGGAACAAAAGTAAGCTACATTTCCCATAGCTGACGATTTAAGTGACTTCTTGTATTTTATTTATTTTTTATTTTTATTTATTTATTTATTTATTTTTATGTTCATTTATTGGTGTATTGTAATTATACATTTTGATATATGTCAGGGTATGAACATCATACATGCACACATTGTACATTTAGACTTCTTGTATTTTAATTACTGTTTTTGTCTTCTATTGTGGAGTTAGATTATGTCAGGTGAAATATGAGAAAAGGTAACAGGTACTGTTTAGTAGCACTAAAAACAAAAACATGAGCTAAACCTTCCCCTTCAAACAGTGCTTTTTATTCACCCAGCTCTTCCTCTGTTGCCATTACTGTAGGTTAAGCAATCGAGAGAGATGTCCCCATTACACCCTGGGCTTCTTTCATAGTAGTTATCAGCAGGTATTAAATGTCTATTCATTTCACTGCCTCAACCAAACTGCAAGGTCTTTGAGAGCAGGAACAATGTTTTAATTTTATTTCTGTGTGTATATATATATATATATATATATACACATATATATCATACTTATATGATTGCTATACTCAAATGCAATGAAGCTGTGGTTTAAAAACTGGCAAGAAGCATATTAGAAATGACATTGTGACTGATGAAAGGATTGTGTATACATGTATACACACACATACATATACATATCTATAACAACTTACTTTTTGTTGTATAATTTGAGGACTTCTAGTCTTTTGGAATATTTCTAGTAAAAATATCAGAAAAGCAGTTCACTTTTTCGTTCCTCCTCATTTCTTTTACCTCTCAACAAACTCTGAAGAAGAAAGACCCTTTTTTTAAATGTGCATTATAGACATGTTCTTAGTGGGTTTACAGATAAAGAAAGACAACCTCCCTACTGCCTTACATTCCCTAACATTTTCAAGTGATTATCTGAAACAGACCTTGTAAGGGCAGAATTCACTTCCTTGAATTTGTCTTTTGGGCAGAATCCAAAAGCAAAGGGACCCAAATAAGGAAATCAATTCGTGCCAAGGAGTGCCTGAAAAGCTCCGGCTAAATGAACTGATGTAATCTCAGTCCAGGATTCGCAGGCGGTAACGGCGGGGGAATTCTCATTACTCCTGAATCTGGAGGAGGGAGAAGGAGATGGAGTGAGGCTCTCTAGCAGTTCCAGCTGGTGGAAGTCAAAGATTACTGATAAGGCTGAGGCCGAAGGAGTGCTCCCTTGATTCAGCTTGGGCGATGTGTCTTACACTGGTTCACCCGGCCCCAAGTGACAGAAAACCAAGGTACCACTATCAATCTTATTTGCCCCAAATAGATAGTGAAACACAGACAAGAAATTGGAGAGATTAGATAGATAGATTAAAAAACAGAAAAACACAACACATTCAAGCATGTGACCCATGTCCCAAATCCCTCAACATATTGCAGGAAAAATCCTTGTGTTTATCTGAATGAGCACAAGCATGCTACTGAGTCATCTGACAAAAGAAAAGCCGTCCTTCTCTGCGGTTGCCAAGAATGGCGCGAGAGAAATGTGCAGAGGATGCAAGATTCCTTTCACAATGTTAACCATCTTAGATGATATAAAAGGCAAGCACATCTCCTGCCATTTCACCGTATGACTGCATACTGCACACTGTATATTGTTAGCTCACATTTGCAAAGGCAGATATAAGTTGAAAAGAAAAAAAAGACAACCATTGGGAACTATGAACAATTGTGTGTTCTGTACAACATCTGGAGCACTGGTTTTAAAGGACTGTTCCATATTTTCAAACTTGCAAAATTGTATACGGATATATCTCATACAGCAACCTAGTGAAGGAAAAATTCTGAAATCAGAAGTGTTGGGAATGAATGGATTTGTGTCCTAAGACAGTTGAGGAGAAACTAGCAAAACATAATTCAGCTTAATTAAAATGATGATATAGATGAGGTCTCTTCTAAGATATTTGAGAACAAAAGGGAATTCAGTATTCATTACCTTTCTTTTAAAATGGAAGAGAAGCAATCGGGGAGACATGAGTCACAGCTTCCTGATCAAGATCAGAATTTGCTGTTTAAAATTGGTAAGTAGAGTCAAGGAAGTGGAATTATGTTCATGTTAGTACACGATGCCTCCTTAAAGGTATGCAAAGCAGGGTAGGCTAGATTATGCTGTAGTCAATAGTCCCAAATTTATAATAGTTCAAAGCAAAACAGGTGTATTTATATTACAAGCCCATCACAGGCCAGCCAGAGGCTCTGGTCTGTGTTGTGCTCACTTCGAGACGTCAGCCCACGGATCAAGAATCACCTGTAACCTTGTTGGTTGCCATGGCTTAGGGAAGTATAAAATTCCAGCCAATCTCCCACAAATAATTACATACTCCAGCCCAGTAGGGATAAACCTTACATTCAACCCCAATTCATTGTATATTAATCACAAGGGGACCAGGAAATGTAAATCCCAGAAGCAGCAGCTATCATTTATTAAGGGTCAACTAGGTGCTAAGTGTGGACAGGTGCTTTACCCGCTCTGCATAACTTTAACTCACAGTATCTCTTGCAGGTAGATATCATTTGGGTTCCATTGAGCTAAGTGAACCTGAGGAATTAAGGAAGCTCACCAAAGCAAAAAACACTGCTACTGTCTGACAGTGGTCACTCTCCACTCCTCTATTGCATGCTGCTAATTTGCTCATTGGGTCTCACATATTTTTTAGTTCCTTATTTTAAAAACAATAACAAAAAGCAGGCTGCACACATAGAGTCATTTGGATTTAAGTTTGTACACTTATATAACAAAATGTCTGGGAAGAAATGTAATGACAAGGAACTAAAAATGGTTTTAGGAATTCATTTGCAAAAACAGTCTTATAGAACGCATACACACACATGTATATTCTTGGTATTTATGTACAATAAATAGGTAGTAGAGCTACAAAGAATATGATGAATTGATATGATATTTACACAGTATCAAGAGCCAGCCTATAGAACAAATGTAGTGAAACCACGAACATTTTGCATAAAGTAGTCAATAGAAAAAACAAATGTCATACTCCACCCTCCAAATTCTCCCTTTGCTTTTTTTCTTTGCTTGGATAGTTCCCCTGGCCTTGGTGTTAACCTCAGAAAATAGTGCCATCTGGTCCCAGCTGTCAAAGTGCTAGAGACCTCTGTTGAGCAGCATCTTCAAAATTGCCAAGTGTTCTAACTCCTTGATATTGGAAAACAGTAGACTGGAAAATTGCAGGAGATTGGTTTCCATAGACCCTTGTTTACAATTGTATCTTGTAACCAGACAGCTCCAACTCATTCTATGGCAAGTGGTTTCTCTGAAAATCTCTAGATCAGAAAAAAACAAGCTGTGCAGAAAAATTTAAATCTTGTTTATTCCTTCCTAAATCGATGTGTTTTACAGACACAATCAGCTTGAGTATCAGTACAATAGCTTACAATATTTACTAGATTTAATAAAAATATTTTGATCCCAGGAAATTATCTAAATGGTAATAGAATAAAAAGGAATAACTATTTTTAAAAACCTAATAATCAGTTAGTGCTTTTATCATATCAAATACATGAAACTACTCTGAACTGAAGTCTTTTCATCATAATATGCTAAATTAAATATCTGTTCCTTGTAGAATTTGATTCTGCTAAACTAGATTAAAATCAAATCATGGGCAAAATCAATTTTACTTACAATAATCCTAACCTATTGAGACTCTAGTCTAGTAATCACAATAAATGACTCTCCATTTGTATTTTTCTAGTTTTAGACTTTCCTAAAGATATAATGTGTTGGTCTTGCATACACTTTTTAATATGTATTTCATCAAAGAACTATGAGGAGTAACAAATGGCATACTTTGAAGCAATTCTTTAGGGTGTTCAACAGGAAAAGAATATGTGTGTATTTGTATTTTTGCATATGTGCATCCCTGTGTAAAGAGATAGCTGATAGATGGGTAAGTAGATGGGTGGGTAGGTATATAGGTAGATAGACAGATTATATATACCTGCAGAAATGGAATCTAAATACAGACCTAAAGAATTATTTGATTTAAGAGAGAATGATAAATATTTAAGCTATCTTGGGGGAATTATGCTGACATTGGATCTTGGGATTACTTCTCACATAAAACTCAAAGGATTTGGTATCTTGTCAAGAAAGTGGAGTGAAGCATGCTTACATGATATTAATCATGCATTCAACCCTTCTTTCATTGTAAGCCCATTAAATGGTGACAGATCAGAATATAAAGAAAAACAGGCAAGTGTTCAAGTGTTCTCCCCACCCCACCTGCCACAACTGAACTTTTCTTTCTAAAGAGCTAACTCCAAGGGTTTGGTTTTATTAACTTGCCAAGTTATTTACTAGCTTAATTTAAAAATAAAATGCAAAAAGAAATAGTTACCTTTCAATTAAAGGTATAATGACTCACAATTATCTAAAATTATCTCCTAGTTTCTGATACTAACTGAACTTCAATTCCAATAAAATCAAGAGAGATAGAATTGAATTTGGAAGTTGATTAATCATATCTACATGCATATTTCCATTAACTACCCCATAATGGGATGGTCTAGGAAATACTCACACAACTTAAACCCAATATTAACTCTGAACCTCACAAATTCTACTGGTAAATACTGTCTCCCACCATCACTATGCTAGAAATGAGGTAATTGCAACACAAATAATTGACATGAAAACTGTAAAGTCTCATGGCTGCTTGAGGCAGAGCTCTTCCACTTGATTTGCAAAATGAGAATTTTGTTCTTCTAATTCCTTCAGTTTTGCTTTGATTTTTAGACTTGAAAGAAATGAAAGCTATACTTACAAGGCACATGTGACTTAGAATATTTAGCCATCAGTTTGGGAAATAGAAATCAGTACATGTTTTGAAAGACTAACATTTACAGTTGTGGTTCAAAAAGAAGAGTCAGTCTCCTACATTTCTCGTGAAAGTAAAAACCAACACAAATTTCATGGAGAATATGGGAATATGAATCAGATAGTACCATATGTGTTTCCTTTCACTAAGTACTTCTATCTTAAGAAATTTATTTGAAAACGATATTATGTGCACCATATTCAGGTTAGGGACTGTTTACCATAGCCTTTTAAACAGGCAAATGATAAATATATACATATTTAGCTTATAGTGGAATACTTAAAATCTTAAATGAAGCCTTTCATATAGAAAACAAACTTCTTTATTATTTCATTATTTTAATAGCCTAAGGATTTTTATCAATGTTTCTCTTACTGAAGGAAAAGATGTGATTCACATGAAATGAGATAAGCTATCTCTTAATTTTCCACATTAATATTCTTTTTCTGTATGACCAATTTCAATATGTCCAATTTGGGTGCAGTTTGCTCAAGGTTGCATGATCTTTCCCTAATCTAATTATAAGGATATGCACCTATAATGTCCCTTCAGCTTTATAATCAGAGCAGACACAACATATCCATATTAAAGGCATGAAACCATATCTTCAATAGCATTGTTGTCTCTTAGTGGTTTTGAACTCTGCTGCTGAACATGATAAATGTCTAAGGCTTGGAAGCCACTGGGGCTGTCATGCCTTACAGGGTATATGCTGTGCCTTTTCTTTGCTTTTTTTTCTTTCCTTCTCCTTCCTTCCTTCCTTCCTTCCTTCCTTCCTTCCTTCCTTCCTTCCTTCCTTCCTTCCTTCCTTGGGATTGAACCCATGGTACCTTCAAGTTACATCTCCAGCCTTTTTTATTTTAAAATCAAGGTCTTGCTAAGTTCCTAAGGGTCTCGCTAAATTGCTCAGGCTAGCCTAGAACCAGCAATCTTTCTGTCTCAGCCTCCCAAGTACTAGGATTACAGGTATATGCCACCAATGCCCAAGGATTCCAAAGAAATCATTTTATTTCTATTTCTAGCCAGCCTACTTTATGTATGCCTTCAATTTAATTGTGACAGAAGATGTCTTTGTTAATGAACAAGAACAATAAACCAAAAACAAATCACACAATTATCCTGGTAAGGCTGTACTAGGACTGTTCAATAGAGGTATGTAAGCCATATACATAATTTTAAATGTCTTAGTAATCATAATTTAAAAAGTAAGAAGAAATAGATAAAACAAATATTGACAGCATACATTAAGAGGAAAGAGGACTACATGTTTATTGTGCTTAGAAAATCGGAAGGTAGATATTTGTTACATTTAATCACAATATCTTTAAGTATTACATATTATCTACATTTTAATCATGATTAAAACCAAATTCAGAAAAAACAAATACCCTGTTCTTATTCAAAAGGTAAAGGGCAAAGTTAACACTAGAACAGATGTGCGATCACAAACCTCAAATTCATTTATTTTCATTTATTTATTTATTATTTATTTATTTATTTATGGCACTGGGGGTGGAACCCAGGGGCCTTAAACCTCCAGGCTACACCCTCAGCCCTATTTTTTGTTTTTTGTTTGGAAACAGGGTCTAAGTTGCTGAGGCTGACTTTGGACCTGAGATCCTCCTGTCTCAGCCTCCCAAGTACTGGGATTACAGGCGTGCGCCACCACACCCAGCTCAAATTAATTTCTGAACAGTCTTTTGCTTGCAGTTTAGAATCATGCATCAAAAAAAAATGAAAGCAGAAAAAATCAACAGCCCCCTTTCAAACATTTGCTCAAGTGGCACATTTAACTTATCAAAATTACATACGTAAAAACAACAAACACAACAACTTTGAATAGTGAGATTATCCCTTTATGTGAAAATACTAATACTAATAGACAGTGCTTATGTGTTACTCTTCTTCCATCTTGTCCAAACTATTAAATTAAAAATACTTCTTTGAGCCGGGCATGGTGGTGCACGCTTGTAATCTCAGTACTTGGGAGGCTGAGACCGGAGGATCTGGGTTCGTGGCCAGCCTCAGCTACTTAGTGAGGCCCTCCGCAATTTAGTGAGACCCTGTTTCAAAATAAAGAATAAAAATTAAGGCTGGGGGTGTAGCTCAGAGGTAGAATGCCCCTGGGTTCAAACCCCAGTACCTAAAAAATAAATTGCTGTCTTTGAATTAAAAACTATTACCCAATCTCATTATAAAACTCTCTAAACAAAAGCTTTCTTTCTTAAATTGCTTAAAAGTTTCTTAACATTTTAAAAATGGGAACATCTTTATAATAAAATTTATATAAAATGAACACTAAATAGAATCACTTGCTTCACATTTGATGCTCACTTTTTGCAACATAAAATAAAGTGCATTTAATTTACTTTTTCATAATTCCTTGTTATATTAGCAAAGGTTGAACATCCCCAATTTGATAAGGTACAGGCTGAAATCCACTGTTATCTGACACTTTTTGGGTGCTAACTCTCAAAAAGATTTAAAGTTTAGAGCATTTGGATTTCACATTTGCAGATTAAGGATGCTTATCCAGTCAAGTCTATACAAATATTCCAAAACTCAAAATACTTCTAGATAAGAGACACATCCATTCCAAGCATTTCAAGAAAGAATATTCAACCTATAATTATTTTCTGATGATTTTTAGAATTATTATAAATATACTTTCTAAAAAAAATTAAGAAATACAATACCATAAGTGATAGTAGTATCTTTCTCCATCTTCTAAGTTCTTCTGAAGCCTCAAAATTCAAAAGTAAAAGTAGGGTTTACCCTAATTTTCTGCACTGATTTAAGCAATGGAGAAAATAACACCCAGCAAAAACTAAATTTGAAATACTATTCAACTTTTCAATTCCTTAAAAAAATGAGTTTTTAATATTTTGTAATAAATGATCCATTAATAAAAAAATCAATAAAAACCTTTGGGTAACAGGATTATGTCCCAGCTGAAAAGGGTCAGGCCCTTTTGCAGCCTGCCTAACTCTTCCTGGCTTTCCAGGGCCTGCTGAGAATGAGCTGCTTGGTCTCAGCCAGGGTATTTTTCACACCCTGTAATAGACCATCTCCTTCCTTTCTGAATTTGGTTTTACAAACCACAAGATTTCTTTATGGTAAAGAAAGTATTACATTCATTTACCAGGAAGAAATTTCTCTTAATTAAATTGTTGCCTTTTTAGCCTTATGGATGCTAAAGTACACCGATACTAATGGGAACAAACTTAAGCAAATTAATTGATAAAGAATCTGTAATGCTAATTGTTTTGCTTTGCAGAAAAATCCTGGGTTGGTCAAAAGCAGGTTATATGACACATTCTGAAGAATATGTTGGAATGTGAATATTATTCATTCTTGGTCTCATATCAAGGAAAAAGCTAAGAACTGCTTATGTCAGAGTTCATTCATCTTCCCACTTGGCATTCTGTGATCTAGAATGCTTCAAGAGTAGTTGGCAGGTTCTTGATTTTTGTATCAGACCTGACACTAGAATATACAAATTAAATTATCATATTTTAATACAAAAATGTATATTTTAAATGAAATAGGGATGTTTTATGGAGAGGTTTATAATGGCCAACACATTACTATTTTGTTTTATTATGGACCAAAGTAGGAAGTATTTACTCCTTGATTGTATGTATCTACCAGAAAAAAAAAGTTTAAAGACACCCATCATAAGGCTTAAACTCCATGTAATATTAAATAGTACCAAGCATAACAGGTGTGAAGAAAGGAAAGGCTCATACCTCCTTCACAGGTTCAAGAAAAAATTAGTTTAAATCTGTCAACAGACATTATGAGGTTTTTGAAATCAGTAGCACCGAATGTATAGAGAACTGGACAGCCTTTTATTGTGAAGTGCCAGAAGTATTAGCACCTTACAGTCTGCCTGAAAGCAGTCTTTACTATTTTTACACTTTCCTCTTTGGGCTCACAATTGTTTCAGTAATCTACCTGCTGTGCTTGTTTATAGTGATTACATAGAACAAGCGAAACAACTGTTTTATGTTGAACTTTCCTTATTTCATCTAAGCATTGCAATTGCCACCGATTATACTGAGAACATCCAAAATTGTTATTTACGAGTTTAATTTATATTTCCTGAGCAAATTATGCCTCTTAATAGCTTTTATTTTTTTTACACAAAATATGATCTGTAGTAGGTATTTCTAATGATTTGTTCAATTTGACTCTAGAATGTAAAATCTAATAATTGCATACAAAATTGGTTTCCTTTAGTTTTATTTTTTAAAGCATTTCTACTCAAATCACAGTTTGCAGTTAGGCCATGTTAAAATGTTGATTCCTTACCCTATCTTTCAGACATTCTAGTGCACTAGGTCAAAAGCAACTATAAAAATAGAGTTGTCTATATTTTTACCAAACTCCTAAAATCAAATTTTGACCAAAGCAAACTGAGGCAATAATTGGAACGCTCAAAGTTACATATTCATCCCTGCTAACTTCCCAAGCAAGGCACTTTCTCTGCAGGAATTTTTCTCTTTAAAAAAAATTAAACCTTCCTTGCTCACTTCCTCACGCTCCACATATAACAAAGAAAACAGGAAGAGCCAAATTGTGTAATGGCAGTAGAATGATCAGTTTTAATAGTTAGTGATTTAGCTTGCATGCCTAACCACTGGGAGTGATACTTCATTAAGCCTAAATGAATGTTTAACACTTCTCCAAAACAAAAACGATAACCATATAGAAGCCTAGAGTTACTGCATATTATAAAAAGCCAATGTAATATAACTTTTGACTCTTAGCAAAATTTTAAACATTTAAAACTGATCAATAATTTAAACCCTTGACAAAATCTGGGTAGGAATAAAAACTCATGCCATGGTGAAAAAAATTTTGTAGTATCCATGAAAGCTAAAATTATTATAATATTGGTCTAGAAAACTTACTTTTAATAACTTCTTTCCTACAGAAATAAAATGAATTTAACAAAAGCATATAAACACAAAATTAATAAAAAACTATTTGGTACTAAGAGAATGCTTAAGAAAACATACAGTTCAATATCTTCATAAATCTCTGAAATATTATAAAAGTTACAATATGTGTACTATAACTGAGTTCCTACTGAAAGCTGTAGTTTTATACAATGCTTATTCCAGACTATTGTGAGGTGTCCCTCTCAGGCATGACGGCTGATTCAGGGTTCAGAACATTCTATCCTAAAATGTGGCACCTTGGCAGGCTGAGTGGTTTAAGCTGAAGAAAACAGAAAATCACAGACCCAGAAAGGTCACTCTAACTAGCTCCCATCATTGGTCCCCAAAGCCTACCCTGAAGTAGGTCATAAGAAGACCCCCTCATTCCAGAAGAATCCTGCCCTATAACCAGGGGAAAGAAATGAAGGCAAGGAGACATTGAGAAGAATCCAGACAGGCCTTGCTAAGTTGCCCAGTTCAATACCATTTAATCACAATTTTGTCCTCTAATCAAACTAATGCATGGCTGTCCATAAAAATACACTGTTTTCTATGGGGTTTTTTTTGGGGGGGGTCGTCATTTCTGAAAGCTCCCATGTCAGGTTAAACAGTGGTCAAATAAATTTGCTATGCTTTCTTTTGCTAGCCAGTATTTGTTGTAGGGGTGCCAGCCATGAACCTTGTCATGGGTAAAGAAACATTATTACATTTTCTCCCCTATCCTATCCACATAAAGAAATTTGTTGACAGTTCTGCCTTCTGGAATCCAAGGGTAGATAGGGAATGTCTTATGTAATATACTTTCAAAGAAGAGTGGTGGCATTATGATGAATATTTTAAAATTTCTATAAGCAGCATATGTTCCATTATGCAATAATATAATAGTATGCACTTGAAAATAAATCCCAGATTTGTATTGCACTATAAATATCTGTTACTGCTGGAAAGATTCAATCAATGTGTATAAGACGAGTATTAGGGGTCAGTAATTCCAGTGCATTTTTGTTCATTCAACAAAACAAAAACTTTTGAAATAATGGCTGGCCACATTCAGAAATTATTTTTATATTTTCCTGAAGAAAACAGTTTAGTTCAACACAAGCACATTGCAAAATGCTCAGTTGACCTCCTGGAATCCAAATCATATAGCAGGTGTGCCCAGTCTTTAGACACTCACTAATCATACAAGTAGCTTGTAAAAATTGCTGATTGCCCAAACAGTCTGGAAATAGACCTGAATTTTTAATAAATCTCAATTGCTATTCTTATGCAAGTAGTGTTGGAATCACAATTTGAGAACTGGTATCTCAGAACAAAGCTCAGGTGAATGGGTCTGGAAAATTGTCCTAGGTTTCATGACCCCCTCCCCCAATAATAAATCTTCAAAAATGAAAAATATTAGGATAATACTTGATATATTAAGGATAAAAGTGTTTAAAATTTCAACAGAATGTGATGGAATATATCTGATAAAAATCAAGATAGTTATTTTGTACATAAAGCTATGTAATTTGACCAATTGAATTTTGGCAAATATCTGCCAAAGACATCTCTACTTCTCACCACATGAATATTGAGCCAGGTGATCTGACAGTAACTAAAGTTACTTTTCGTCCATGATGTCAACAACTTCACATTTGCTTTTGCTGAAACGCACATGTCCAATGAATTTAAACACGGAGCTGTTGCAATGAAGAATTAAAACCATATCCTGCTTTATTCCACTGGAGATTATGAAATGGTTGATTAAAACACTTATCACCTCCGGTGAATTTGTAGGTTAGGGAAAAAGATTTATTACAAAAAAACATGGCATTTTATTTTATGAGCAACAGGAGTTAAAGGATGAAAACTCTTAGACATAGAAACTTCTTTGATATAAAGTAGTTTAATATGCAAATAAGGCTGTCAGCTGAATCTAGAACTGATAAATCCTAGGAGATCATTAAAAATAATTGTTTTGGCAAAGGAAATCTGTGAATCGTTTGTTCACATTGTAAACATTTACAATTTAATACTTTTAATCAATCTGCAAAACTATTTCATGTGTTATATATGTCATATATTTTATATAGTTGTATATTATATACTACAAAAATATTCTATGTGATATATACATCATATATTATAATTTTATATGTATTATATATATAGTCTTGAGATTCAAAATGTGACATTTTCTTGGGTGTTAACTCGATGTCTATTACTTTCATTTTTGATAAAAGCCTACCTCTTGAGTTTTTTTAAGAGGTTTTAATTTCTAGTGGTAAAGTTGAGTCTCTAACCATCTAGGTTCCACTGCAGTTTTATTTTTTTAATGTAATTTTATTGGTGCATTATAGTCTTACATCATAATGTAAATCATGTTGACAGTGACATACATGCATACAGCACTTGGTGCCCCCCCACCTTCCCATTTCCCATTTCCCTTCCCCATACAGAGTACTGGGATCAACATTGGTATATTTACATATATACACATAGTTGATGGTAGTATTTCCACTAATGAACTTCAGTCTTCCTCCTCCCCTACCCTTAGACCTCCTCCCTGGCTCCACTGAGGTTTCTCCTCCATTATCTGGAGTCCCTCTTGTATCCCAATTACTCCCTATCTTGCGCATATTAGAGAAAACATATGACCCTTCACTTTCTGTGATTGGCTAATCTCACTTAACATAATGTTCTCCATGTCATTCCATTTTCCTGCAAATTACACAATTTTGTTCTTCATTGCTGAGTAGAATTTCATTGTGTGTATTTCCCATAATTTTGTAATCCATTCATCTGCTGATGGATACCTGGGTTGATTCCATAATTTGGCTATTGTGAATTGTGCTGCTATGAACATGGGTATGCATATATTACTGTAGCTTTCTGGTTTCAACCTCTTGGGAAAGATACTCTGGAGTGGTATAGCCAGATCATATGGTGGATCCATTCCCAGTTTTCTTTTTTTTTTTTTTTTTT
>PVJS01017423.1:0-36183 GCA_004027185.1 Glis glis
CCTTTTTTTTTTTTTTTTTTTTTGCGGTACAGGGGATTGAACCCAGGGGCATTCTACCTCCAATCTACATCCCCAGCCCTAATTTTTATACTTTATTTTCAAACCGGGTCTCACAAAGTTGCAGAGGGCCTCACTAAGTAGCTGAGGTTGTTCACAAACCTATGATCCTCCTCTCTCAGTCTCCCAAGTACTGGGATTACGAGCGTGCACCACCACACCTGGCTCTTATTATTTTTTTGAAACATGGTCTCTCTAAGTTGCTGAGGGCCTCACAAAGTTGCTGCAGCTGGCCTCGAACCCGTGATACTCTTGTCTCAGCCTCCTAATACCGGAATACTGGCATGTGCCACCACAGGACGCCCATACCAACCCAGCTCTGCAAAGCCAGGGAACAGGCTACGTGCAGCTCACTCAGAACCCAGCTCAAAGGGAAGAGGCAAGGTCAGAGGTCTCCTTATGCAAAATGGGGGAAAGAGAACCTTCTAATAAGACCTGGGAACGGGGCGGGAACGGGCCTGCACACACTATAAACATGTCCGCTTTGCCCGAAGGGATACGGCCTGGGTGCCGGCAGGCGTGCATGCTCCCTAAAGGTAGTGGGACAAAAACTCACATCCACCCAGAAGCTCAGAATGTGACCTTAGTTAGATTTAGGGACTTCCCAGATGTAGCTAGTTAAGGATCAAAAAGCTCGCATACTGCACCAAGCACAGTGGCCCGTGCCTGTCATCCCACTACTTGAGAGGTTGAGCTAGGAGGATCGCAGGTTTGAGGCTAGCCTCAGCAATTTAGCAAGATTCTCAGCAACTTAGTGAGACCCTGTTTCAATACAAAAATAAAAAATAAAAAGGGCAGGAAGTGTAGTTCAGAAGTAGAATGCCCCTGGGTTCAGTCCCCAGTAACACACACACACACACACACACACACACACACACACAAAGAGAGCTTACTGAATTCAGGGGACACCAAATTCAATTACAGTGTCCTTATAAGAGACAGAAAGGTCACAGAGAGACACAGAGAATGCCACACGTAGATGATAGCAGAGAGTGGAGAGATGTATCTACAAGCCACGGATCACTAACGGTCGGTCACCAGCAACCACCAGAAGCTGCAGAGAGGCCTGGCACTGGCCTCCCCCGGAGCTTCCAGAAGCAATCAAGGGTATAGCTCAGTGGTAGAGTACTCACCTAGCATGTGTGAGGCCCTGGGCCCAGTCCCCAGCACCACACACACACACACACACACACACACACACAGCCTCTGGCTGAAATACAGATGAACGAGAAACCAGGGAGCCTAATGCTTGGTCTTTGATCTCTTTGACTTTTAATCCACAAGGACAAAAATTTTAATTCCAACCTTGGTTCCCTAGGATGCTCACTTCTTCGAGCTTTAACTGGCAATGGAACTTAATCTTCTGGTTTTATTTTATCCCCAGGAACTTCTTAATGAAGAGCGGGTTTATATCCAAACACGAGGCAACTTCTTCCTGCCCCTTAATTTTTGCAGTGTCTTGAGGATGTCATGGATCACACCGCGGAGTCTCGGATAAGCAATATCAAACAGCATGGCGGATAAAATGGGAGCTGGGAAATGGGAGCCGGGGAGCGGGTTGGGCCTGGGGGGCGTATGGAAAGTGGCCTTGAGTTGGGTGAACTTGCAGGGTGCCAGCTGATTTCAGAGTTCTTTGGAGCAGAATCTGTACTGCCCTCTGTGTCCCCAAGAAAACCCACAAAAGCCCGGTGCCTGGACTTGGGGTGGCATTGTATTATAAGAAAGAAAAATGATCTTTTCTATCAAACTTATAAGGTCATATAAAAACTGACCAATATCCATTTTCTAACAGTAGCTTAGGAATCCATTTTGTAACTTTCTGGTACACGCATCTGTATGTGTCGCTATCGGAAGTATAGGTTTCCTATTTCACCTTTGTTCTAAAGAAAAAAACTTGCCCAGTGGGAAATTAGCCAACTGGATTAGATTGTGAGGTTTCACCCCGGCCAATGGGGGACGACACAGTGGGCTACTCGTCAGGAGGATAAAAGAGAGCCCAGACTGCCCACGCGGTGTGCCTGCCCCAAATTCATAGTGCGCGTGCACCCTTCTGCGCAGAAGTAAAGTACCTTGCAGAGTTACTTTTGAGTTCATGAGTATTTATTTATTACTCCCCTAAAATCTGTTTCTCTCAGTCTGAAGCCGGGAGCAGACCTCTGGCTCTACTGAGGAGCAATTTGGCCTTGGTCTTTCCCCTCCTGCTGCCCCTCAGACCAAGGCAGGCACAGGGGACAGCGGATCAGCGGGCACGTGCCCAGCTCTCCCTCCCAGGCCTGTGCCAGCCCTAGACTGCAGGCAGGGAGCTACAGGCTGCTCCTTGAACCTGCAACGCGGGCCACGAAGGTCATCGTGAGGTCTCTGTCTGCTGACTCTTCTGACTTATTTTGCAGTTGTTCTGAAGTCAGGGGAGGAGGGCGTGCCACCTACTGACTCTGAAAGCCAACACTGGGGACCCTGACTGAGAGATGGGTTTGTGCCGGGTTCTGGAGCAGGGACAGTGCAGGCTCTGTGGTACTGAATCTTCACGAGCTCCCTGTATGGCAAGCAGTCAATGTGCAGCCATTTCACGGATGAGCCCACTGAGGCCCAGAGAGTCTAAGGGACACTCCATGCTGACTATGAGCAGAAGAGCTGTGATCTGTTTTGTTTTAATTTTTGTTTGTTTGTTTTTTGTGGTACTAGGAATTGAACCCAGAGGGATTCTACCTCCGAGCTACATCCCCAGACCAATTTTATTTCTTATTTGGAAACAGGGTCTCACTAGGTTGCTGAGAGTCTCAATAATTGCTGAGGCTGTCCTTGAACCTGCAATCCTCCAGTCTCAGCCTCCCAAGTACTAGGATTACAAGCGTGTGCCACCACGCCCGGCTAAGTACTGTGATCTGAACCCAAGTAGTGTGACCCCCAAACCCTAAAGAAACGAAAGAAAAGCATATGATTAGCACCAACCAAAACTATTTTTGTAACATGCATTAAATTGTTTACATCTACAACATATATCATATATATGATATGAGTTTATATGCTCATAAGTCTTTTGATATATATCACATATAGCAAATATGTGTATATATACATGTGCTTCTGTATGTAGCAATTTCTCTTACAAGAATTTATTCCAAGAAACAAAGAGCTATATAAACAAAATATGTACAAGTTCAGCTTCATGGTAATATGACGGAAACGAAAACCGTGTAAATATCCAAAACAATAGTCAATAATTAAATGCAAGCCAGGCATGGTGGCGCATGCTTGTCATCCCAGTACTTGGGAGGCTGAGACGGGAGCATCCAGGTTCGCTGCCAACCTCAGCTACTTAGTGAGGCCCTCCGCAACTTAGTGAGACCCTGCTTCAAAATAAAGGATAATAAATAGGGCTGAGGGTGGAGCTCGGAGGTGAATGCCCCTGGGTTCAATCCCCAGTACCACAAACACACAATAATAATAATAATAATAATAATAATAATACATTATAATAGCGTTGTACAACAGTAAAAGGATTTTTAAGGCCATACAAATAAGGAAACAGAAGACTAAAGAGGAATAAGATTTGAGAGTTGGAAGCAGCCCAGTGAGGGACAGACTCAGCAGAGCTGAGATTCCCGGGCTGGGCACAGCAGGCTCTGTCCAGGGCGCCCTACTGAGGACAGGGAGGTCCAAGTGGACTTGTTTCTGGGCTGCTGAGACTCCGCCCTGTTCTCCAACAGCTCCTGAGCGTGGGCTGCAGGACCTCACCTCCTAGCAGGATGCTAGAGGCTTCTCTGAAAAAGTCCAAGGATATCAACTCTGGGACTTCAAACACTAGAAGAACTGAGTAGGAGGGACTGACAATGTCAGACACTGGGGTCCTGGGGTTGAGCGACGCATGAGGGAGGAAGCGGTGACCCACCTTCTCTCCAGGCTGACCTCTTCCATGTGCTGATCACCAACACCGGCCAGTTTGAAGTTCTCACACTGAACATAGCAGAATCCGATGGAGGGGAAGGGAGGCGGAATGTTCCAGCCACATTGGTGGAAATTACACCCTCTCCAGGGACATGGCCCAGAGTCAGGCTGCCAGGGAGTGAAGATAAGAGTGAAGCCTTTGGTCCATGAGCACCAGAAACAGGATGGATGTTGGTAACAAAGGAGTCGAATCAAAGGGACCATTAGAAGCCCAGGAATGCTTTTTACAAGCACTGGGGAAGATGTAGTATGGGTTAGCTAGATATGTAGAATTCCGGACAATTCTCTTATGACCTTCACTTGGAAATATTCAAACAGCAGAAGTTGGGAGAGGAAGGTGGTGTGAGTTGTGTGTGTCCACCAAAAAGATAGGTTAAGGTCCTAATCCCTGGTACTTGTGAACAGGACCTCAATGGAATGGGTCTTAGGTGTCATTAAGATGTCAGTTAAGATAAGGCCATACTGCACCAGGATGGACCTCAGTCCAGTATGACTGGTGTCTTCTAGGGAGGGGAGAAGAGACACAGAGACACATTCAGGGAGGAGGCTGTGCATGGACAGAGGCAGGGGTTGGAGAGACTTCCACAAACCACAGAACACCAAGGACTGCTGGCTAAGCCAGGAGACAGGCATGGAACAGTACCTCAGAGTCCCGGGATGGAACCAGCCAGGCCAACACCTTCGTTTTGGACTTCTGACCTCTGTCATGATAAGAGAATGAATTTCTGTTGTTTCAGGCCACCCGGTTTGTGGTATTTTGTTATAGCAGCACGAGGAGGCTAATACACAAGGTTCAGAGTTGAACCCATAGTCAGAATAAGAACCCACATTCCCTTCCCTTGTCCCCCCACCAGCCTGTATTCATTCAGGAGCTTGCTATCAACACTCAAGGGATCCTTCTCAAGGGAGGTGGGTCACACAAAGCAAGCACTCCACTTGAGAGAAAATGCTGAAGTACATAGGTTGGAGAATTGAATATAAAAGGAGCCAGGCTTGGGCAGCCCCACATGGACACACTGGTCAGGCCGGCTCCGGTTTCAGGCTTACATTACCGGTCCTTAAATACAAGACCAAAAGGACTCCAGCCTGACTTTCAAAATCCAATATTGGCACCGAGGAAAATAATCCTTTGGTTTCCTATGTGAGGAAAATTCCTCTGTTCACAAACAATGGGAAAAAAAGAATGTGGAACTGGATGATACCTACTTACCAGAGCCAGATTCCCAACTCTCAACTATGCCCTACTGTTTTTCAGTAAAAGGACAATTAGGCCCATTGTAGCCGTGTGGTCCCTAAATGACCACAGGTCTGAGGAATTTGTAAAAGTAGACTACTCACGGTGGAGCACAAACTGGGTCTTCTTTAAATTTCTTATTAATTAGATACCTCTTATCTGAATGCAGCGTGATTTCTGTCTGTTCCCATGAGAAGGCCCTGGAGCTGTGCTGAGCACTGGGGTGTCACCGTGGCCCGGACCCACAGCAGCCAAGCTGCGGTTACGTGCTCCTGCTCCCCAAGGCTGGCTAGGTGATGCCGGCCAGAGCAGAGGAACAGCCTTCCCAGTAGCACCACAGAGGAAAAGAAAGAACTTCAAAATGGATCTTAGTATCTGTCAACCTTTTTAAAATTTCTCTTATTATTTAACTAACTGTGGCCCTAGTATTTTGTTCTAAAATAATCTCAAAAGCACTGGGGAAAGAACCAGACTGTGTTAAAAGGATGATAGGAAGATGAGGAAAGAAATTTAGGGAAGGTCAAACAGCTTCACTCTTCGGAAGTTGGGGCCATCCACGTGGCGTCTGTGGTCTCTGCTGTCTGGGACTTTCGGGATGATCCTACTCCTGAGGACAACAGGAAATCAATAACTGCAGGCTCCGCAGCAGAGCTTCAAGACACATCCCTGGGGGGCTTATCCAGAGTGGATTAGAAGGTTCTGCAGCCCCCAAACCCACTACCCTGAGCAGGCTGTCCTACAGACGGGGGTTTACAGAAAATGATTGGTAGAATGGAGAGAAAATAGAACTGCAAACAGTTCTGGACTTCTGACCTCTGTCATGATAAGAGAATAAATTTCTGTTGTTTCAGGCCACCCGGTTTGTGGTATTTTGTTATTGCAGCACGAGGAGGCTAATACACAAGGTTCAGAGTTGAAACCATAGTCAGAATAAGAACCCACATTCCCTTCCCTTGTCCCCCCACCAGCCTGTATTTCCCCACCTCGAACCTCAGAGTCTCCAGGAAACCCTGCCTGGGAGATGGCGGGCCTCTGCGCCTTCCTCCCACTTGCCCCAGCGGCAGCTGAGCTGCAGAGACTCAGGGCCATCCTGAGCCCCAGGTGGAGCTGAGATGGGAGGATCTGGAAAACTGGAGTCAGCTCTCCAGGGGTGCTCTGATGGTGGGGGGCTGGCTGTGCACCGGAGATGGAAGGACTAGGGGGAGGGGCAGTCGTAGAGATACGTGGAACCCTAATATTTGGTGCAGTATGAATGAGGAGTTAGGTATTGGATAGGCAGTGAGGAAACGGGACTCCCAGGAGGTAAGGGTTAAGAAAAACAGCCCCTTCAACCCGTGAAAGAAGGTGTTTTCGTGTTGTTCATCAGACCTGAACATGAACAATTAAATGTGGAGGAGTGGAGCCAAGATGTCAGGAACCAAAGATCTATGTGCACCAACGTTAGACTCATGGGCTGTTGCTACATACAGACCAGGGAACAAAAGTGCAGAACAAACAGTCTCATGACTTCGGGGAATCAAAGGCCACGAATGACAGATTAACTAAGTCAAGAAAAACAAGATGAAAAATGGGGACTTTCTTCATTGGTTAATGTCTACACATAGGGGCTTCAAACATATGTAAGCCCTATGCTCAGCATCAATATCGGCTCCCCTCTCGGGACCCCTCCCCTGCGTGGCAGCTTTAACCCTGCTACTTACTGTGTTTGGTGGATGGAGTGGACTTGGGGAAAGGTGGTGTACAATTGACGGTACTTGGCCCAGGCTACACTTGGGCAGTGCCAGAAGGCCCCACTGGACCCTGGAGTCTGCCAAATCCCCTAGGGGTGACTGCCTCTCCGCTTACTTGCTCCTATAAAATAAAATTCCTACTTTCACTTTCTTGGTGTCTGTGGATGTCCTTCTTCAACTCCATAAGACAAGTACCGGGTAAGAAACTCGGTATCGTGAATGCATGAATTTTGTGTGTGTGTGTGTGTGCAAGTAAATGTTGAAAAGGTGGCCTGGCTAGAGGCAGGTGGTGGGAGTCCACCCAGAGGGACCACCAGTGAGGGCCCAGGGACCTGGCTTTAAGAGGCTGTGGGTGGCCCTGGGGCAGGAGCTGAGGATGCTGCCTGAGTCAGGAGAGCTCAGCCTCTCCTAAGAGCTGATCCCCGGAGCACCACAAAAGAGCCCACGTTTGGACACCTGCCGTGGCCAAGAGGTCAGAGAGCCACAGGAGAGCTATAAAGGACGCCCACAAAGTAGAAGGACTTTTGCTCCTTCCTGCTACGCCCTCTCCTCCTGCCCTGACCCTGGAAGGCTCAGACAGGAGAGAATGGGAGGAACGAGGGGGAAGAACAGACGTGTCCTCTCCCAGGGTGGTTGGAGCCAGAGGCTCTAGGCGGACCCTGGTTATGAGATGGCCGTGTGGATGTTAGGCCAGACTGGATCACTTAGTCCCGAGAAGGGGATCAGCCTGAGAAGAGGCCATGGCAGCTGAGATGACCAGAGTCGGTGGCAATGCCCAGGGGAGTCATCCAGGGCAGGGAAGGGAGAAGTCACGTGAGAATAAAGTTCTCTTTGGAATTCACCCATTCATCATAGTACTTACAATGCTAAAAATCAGATCTTTTCTATCAAAGGACTAGCTTGACTTAGGCTCCATCTTGTAGAACCGCCATTGTGTAACCTTGTGTGCCTTATATTTTTTGGAAAGATAGCATTTCCTGGAAATTGTGAGTGCCAACCCCTCCCCTGGCATTCCCTTCAGCCAATGGTGTAAAGATTGTGAGGCCATCCTTCCACCAATAGGAGCACAGCACAGAAACCCTTTGCTAGACATAAAATACTCAGCAGTTTTCCGCCACGTTGTTCTCACCTACCTAACTTTACAGGTGGCAGGATCCCTTTTTGCAAAAAGTAAAATTTACCTTGCCAAGTCACTTTCGAATATGTGTCTTTTCGTACGACACCATGGAAATGTATTTCTAACACTAGGAGACAGAGGGCAACTCCACGCCCTCAACTGTGGGTCTCTTCTCCCTCAGGGTACCAGAAATTCCACAGCAAGTGGCCTTTGTTATTATAATGAAGCCAGAGGTCTTCTCCCCTTCGAAAATGAAGATGAGTCAGGAAGCACCCCTTGGATTTTCTCTGGGGAGTTAACCCATTTGCCTGGAGCTAGCTCCCCGAGAACCTTTAAAAAACGCCTATGTGTGTGTGTTTAGTTCTTCAAACCACACAGGTCAATCCTTTGACTGTTTTCTGTGTTCTCTGCCATCAGTGTTGGCTTAGGTTAAATATTAAGGTCAACAATAGAATGGGTACTACCAAGGAATGAACTGCTACCTTTTATGCACCAGTTAAGGGAGCGATGTTTCTGTCTAGTAGCCCTCACGCTCTGAGATGCTGCATCTGAGGAAGCTCGCGGAGAACTCTGCAGATGTAAAGGTTCCCTAGAAATGGAGCCGAGCAGGGGTCCAGAAATAGACTCAAAGCACACGCGAATTGAGCATGTGATGATGGTGACATTTCAGATCTAGGGGAAAAGGTAGGTTCCGTGGATGATACGGGAATAACTGGTGTGTGTGTGTGTGTGTGTGTGTGTGTGTGTGTGAACGGAGGAGATGGTCCTCGCTGCAATGACACAAAAATCAGCTGTAGGTGTGTGCTTTGCAATAAAATACCCTCTAGTCACCTGCAGCTACTTAAACTAATTGAAATTAAACATAAGTAAAAACTCCTTTCTGCCGTTCCCCAGCCACCATTCAGGTGTTCCAGGGCCACATGTGGCTAGCGGCTGCCAACCTGGACAACCCGGGACATTGCTGTCACCAGAGAAAGTTCTACTGAACGAAGCTGCTCCAAATGGTTCAAGTGTTTCAATGTGAAAACCCAGCCTGTTAAAGCACTAGAAGAAAGATGAATGCAAATATTAAAGTCTTGGAATAGCCAAACGTGGTGGCGCGCACTTGTAATCCCAGTACTTGGGAGGCTGAGACAGGATCACAGGTTCGCGGCCAGCCTCAGCTACTTAGTGAAGCCCTCCGCAACTTAATGAGACCCTGTTTCAAAATAAAGAATAATAAATAGGGCTGGGGGTGTAGCTCAGAGGTAGAATGCCCCTGGGTTCAATCCCCAGTACTGCAAAAAAAAATGTCTTGGAATAGAGACATCTCTAAAAAATAATGAAGAACCTCGAAACCAGGGGAAAATGTTCACTTGGCTAAGTAAAAATTAATTTTTTTTTTTTTTGCTGTATGAGCTGGGTGCAGTGATGCATGCCTATAATTCCAGCTACTCAGGAGGCTGAGGCAGGAGAATCACAAATTCAAGGCCAGACTATTCAACTTAGTGAGATTCTGTCTCAAAATAAAAAATAAAAAAGGGCTGGGGGTGTAGCTCAGTGGTAGAGTGCCCCTGGGTTCAGTCCCCAGTAACAAACAACAAACAAACAAAAAAGTTTGTTGTACAAAAAAGAATCTAATAATAACGCTTCAAATAAGAAACCGGGGAAGATTTAAAACCTATAAGCAGATAAAGAGCTAATTTTATAGCTGGACGTGGTTGAACACTGTAATCCCAGTACTTGGGAGGCTGAGACAAGAGGATCACAGGTTGGGGGCCAGCCTCAGCAACTTCTCAAGCCCCCTACAACTTAGTGAGACTCTGTTTCAAAATAAACAAAATAGGGCTGAGGGTATAGCTCAGAGGTAGAATGCCCCTGGGTTCAATCCTCAGTATCTCACACACACACATAAAAGCTAATTTTATGAATAAAATAATAAGAAAAAGATAAATATCTTTCATAAGATGTTATAGTTAGATATAAAATGTCCCCTAAAGAGCTCATTTGTTAATGTTTGGAGCTGATGTAATTGAATCATGAGGGTTATAATCCCAGCAGTGGATAAATCCATCGTAATGGATTTATCTGGGTGGAGACCCAGGCCAGTAGGGTGTGGCTGGAGGTGGGTGGGTGGGGGTGCGGCCTTGGGGATTATATAAATGGTTCCTCTTCCCCCTGCTCTCTCTCTTTCTTCCAGCCTCCATGATGTGAGGAGCACAGCCCATGTGCTCTCCCTCTCTCTGCTTCCTGCGGCCATGCCCTGAGATCAGCAGTCCCTGGCATCACATGGACTGAGTCCAAAACCATAAGAAAATAAATTTTTCCTCTAAGTTATGTGGTCAGTCTTTTAGATTATAGATTCAAGAGTGCTGACCGGAACATAAGACCAAAAATATAAATGGCCACCAAATATATTCAATGGTGTTTAACCTCTCTCATCATTAAGGAAATGCAAATTAAATAATGGGTCAGGTCAGTTTTCAACTATCATTGGCAAGATTTAAAAGTTTGCATGCATCATTAGGTATATGTGGAAAATTTGATTGATTTATATATTGTTGGTAGAAGAATTAACTGGTATAAGCTTTCTGGAGGGAGTCTGTCAGCAGAAATCAAAATTAAAAATGCACATTACCTTTGACCCAGTTTTTCCATCATTAAGAATTTACCCTGCTAATATGCTTTCAGATATGCACCAAGTTATGTGCAAAAAATGGTCACTTGTGGCATCACTTGTTACAGCAAAATAAGCTCAAAGGAAAAAAAATACTGAAAAGCCCATTAAAGGGTCTATTTAAATAAATCATGCTACAATCATGCAGTAATGCATGCACCCATTAAAAATATGTGTGCTAGCCAGGCGTGGTGGGGCACGCCTGTAATCCCAGTACTTGGGAGACAAAAACAGGAAGATAGCGAGTTCTAGGTCATCCTCAGCAGTTTAGGGAGACTCTTGGCAACTTAAGGAGACCGTTTCAAAATAAAATAGGCTGTAATACCAAAAAAAAAAACCCAAAAGTGTGCTAATCTGTAAGATCCCCAAGGTACATAGTGGAAAATGTAAAGCTAGAACAGCACATAGCATGATCCTAACTTGGTCTTATTTTGTTTTCTTTTTCAAGTATACTGAATACTCATATATATCTGCATATATGCAAATTTTGTAGACACAAGGGTACACAAGAATCTGCTAACAATTACTTCCAGTGAGTAGGTCTGGTGAGGGGGAGTGTCGTTTTGTTTTTCTCTTTAGGTCTTGTGATGCTTTCTGAGTTTTCTACCATATGTATTCATTTGTTTACATGAAAAAGAAGATAGTTCCAAAATGAATAAAGGAGCTGCATAAATGGTCAATAAATAGTCATGCCTTCCTGCAAAATTTTAATTCCGAAAGGACAGCGTGCACCCAGTAATATAGGTAGAGAGATGAGCACGCCGAGTTCTGGGGTTCCGAGCTGCTAGCAGAAGCAGCCCACTTCCTGGAACCTCACTGTGAAAGTGGCCAGGCAGGTATGACCCCCTGCAGCTCAGGCTCCCCGCCGCCAGAGGATTCAGCTCTGACTCAGAGAAGGATCCAGTTCCGGGGAATTTTATAATGAAGGGCAGGTCATGTGACACCCCCCGTGAGAGAGCCAGCTGGCCAGTGTAATGCCTCCGTGGAAAATGCACTGGTGCTGGCTGCTGGCCTCGCAGAGGGTTTTCTATGAACCAGAGGTGAGCTCAGGTGTGAGGTTAATGGGGAGGTGCGGAGGATGCAGTCTGTGTGACAGGTGGATGGCCTCTGCTATTAGAGAATGGAGATCCCGGGACTGCGACATGGAAGGCCTTCGTGGGTCTGGAAACTCAGTGGTGGAGACCAACAACTGGAAACAACTGGAGGGAGAGGTGCCGCTGAGAATGGAAGCAGCCTGCGGAGCCGGGTTTTGTTTTCTGCAGAAACAGTGAAACTTAGCTGGGCGTGGTGGTGCACGCTTGTAATCCCAGTACTTGGGAGGCTGAGACAGGAGGATCGCAGGTTCGTGGCCAGCCTCAGCTACTTAGTGAGGCCCTCCGCAACTTAGTGAGACCCTGTTTCAAAATAAAGAATAACAAATAGGGCTGGGGGTGTAGCTCGGAGGTAGAATGCCCCAGTATCGCAAAAAAAAAAAAAAGAAAGAAAAAGGAAATAGTGAAACTTCAATGACAAGGGAAAATGGATAAAATCCGCAACATCCTACCATGCTGAGTTCATTCATTTTATCTTACTGTTTTTACATAGGTACATATTTTTCACATTTCTAGCTAAAATATTTTTAAAAGGCAGCATTTTTGCAGTGTGTGTGTGTGTGTGTGTGTGTGTGTGTATGTGTGTGTGTGTGTGTTACTGGGAACTGAACCTAGGGACTTTCTACCTCCAAGCTACACCTCCAGCCCTCTTTGTTTTTGTTTTTGTTTTTGTGTTTGAAACAGAGTCTCACTAGGTTGCCAAGAGCCTCCCTACTTGCTGAGGCTGTCCTCAAACCTCTGATCCTCTTGTCTCAGCCTCTCAAGTACTGCACCACCACACCCGGCTGCATTTTTGCCTTTTTGGACCATATAATATGAAATTTATTTCACACATCTCTCTACAATCTCCCTACTTCTAGTTTCCCTCTGCCATATTTCACCAGGTAGACACCCTGTTTTCCCTTGTGGCATAGTTTCATATTGTCATATACTTCTGCCTGGATAATATGAAAGCTGTTACGGCAAGGAGCACCTGCCGTGCATACAGTGTTTTCCTCGTATTAAATTAACTTGCACAGATGCTCAGGACTGGAATCACAAGGCCAAAGGCATAAACAGTTTTACATGTTGCCACATTTCTTTCGAGCCAGGTTATACTCGCGTTTGGTGGCTGTGAGCTCCTGGGAAAAACAGCTCAGACAAGGATGGAGCCAGGAAGCCAGCACTCTCAGTCATCTTGGGATAGCACAGGACTATCCACCAGGCCGTCTCACAGTTCTTTTTTTTTTTTTTTTGTAGTACCGGGGATTGAACCCAGGGGCATTTTACCTCCAAGCTACACCCCCAGCCCTATTTTTTTATTCTTTATTTTGAAACAGGGTCTCACTAAGTTGCAAAGGGGCTCACTAAGTAGCTCAGGCTGGCCGGGAACCCGGATCCTCCTGTCTCTGCCTACCAAGTACTGGGATTACAAGCATGCGCCACCACGCCCGGCTATGTCTCACAGTTCTGAGGGTTGGAAGTCTGAGATCAGGGTGCCCTCATGGTCGTGATCTGGTGAGGACTCTTCTTGGCCTGCAGACGGCCACCTTCTTGCTGTGTCTTCACGTGGCCTTTCCTGGGCTTTGACTGCAAACAGAGAACAAGGTCTCTTCCCTGGCCACCAATCCTATCAGATTAGGAGGAAGCTTAACCTTAAGTAAGTCCTTGAATGACCTCATTTAGCTTTAAGTGCCTCCTAAACACCCTATATTCAAATGCAATAACACTGAGGATTAGGGCTGGTACATTGGAATTTGAGGAGGGACACAATTCAATTCAGGCCACAACAGTAGCCCTTCTCCCTAAGGAAGTTCCTGGGCCATCTGAGCCCAGCTCCCCGTTCAGGGATACACGACCACACCAGCCCTTTCTCACACCGGTGTGAGGTGTGCAGAGGGGACATGGGCTCTGCACTTTGATAGAGGGTGGGCAAGGCTGGACGTCCACACTGGGACCAGGAGGCTGGTTTATTTGAGGTAGATGATCTCTAATAGGAGCTAGCTGGGGCACTTTGACAAGCCAAGTACATGTAAGACCCAGATATGCCGCTCAACAGTCACCTGTCAGATTTCTGCCGGCTCCAGCCCGGTTAGATGGTAGGTTGACCTGATACCACCACCAGGACCGTGTCAGCTTCCCTGGGACCCTGAGGTGGCATATGAAGACAGGCTTGTTTGCTTTAGAGAATCTCTTGTAGCAGCAGTTAACTGGTCTCCTGACATCTCCAGCACCTTGGAGACAGGTGACAGGGGCTGAGCTCAGAGGAGTCAGCTTCGCTGGGTTGGTTCATATTATGTCACTCATCCCCAGCCCCTCCCACCACCATGATCAACCAATCCACTTCCAGCAAGGGAATCTTCACTTAAGGCAAGGGGAAGTGTGTGTGCACACGCGGCCCTGCCCACATCTTATCGTCTGAAGAGCTGGACACGCCAGGGTGGCTCAACCCTTTGGCAGAGCCCACGTGGAGTCTGTTCCAGCCAGCCTGGCTAGGTCAGGCATCCCTGCTTTCACCCCGCCCACACCCCGTACCTGTGGGAGGCTGGAATCCATCAGTGTTGCTGCATCCCCTACCCAGCCTCAGCACTCCTTCCACCCAAAATAAAATTTAAAAAAATCCACATCTAGATCCAGCACATGTGCAAGCAATGTAGATTTTACTGTTTTTCTATGGAAAGAAAAGAAAGAATGCCATATTGGTTTTCAAAAGGTCACATGCCATATAGTAAAATTTAATGGAACTTTCCCATTAGTCATATTGTTTCTCTTTCTAGTTTTAGACCTGACTCCTCATTACTGGTCTCTTCTCCTTTCCCCTTCTCTTCAAACAGTCTAAATTAACCCATCTTTTCATCATCCAAGGCTTTGCAATTCTATTCTTCTGTGAGCATTTATTCTCTCTCTTCCTAAGAAACAAACAAACAAAACCCTCTGTCATCTGTCAAAACTTGACCAACTTCTGGTCCCCGAGTATCTCTGAAGCTTCAGCTCATCACAGCTTTGAAGGGCAATGTCGAAGGGAAGGTCAAGTACCACAGGGTCATAAATATATGAACCTGGGGTAGAGAAAATGGGAAATCTGGCCCAGATCCTCAGGCTGCAGACACAAAAGCCAATGTCAAGTGTGACCTACCTCAGGTTTACGGGGTGCACCTTTGAGGTTAGTTCATTAGTGATGAGAAAGTACGAACTTTGACCACCCTGATAGCTCTGAGAGGGAAGTGACCGTTTCCATTTCTTTTACCATGATGCCCCAAATCTCCAGTGCATTGTATGGTACAAAGCATGTGCTCCATAAATATCTGGCTCCATTTTTATGCAACTCCAACCTGGTGTGTGTGTGTGTGTGTGTGTGTGTGTGTGTGTGGTGCCAGGAATTAAACCCAGAGGCATTCTAGCTCTGAGCTATGCCCCCAGCCCATTTTATTTATTTTTTTGAAACAGGGTCTCCCTAAGTTGCTGAGGATTTTGCTAAACTGCCAAGGCTGACTTCGAACCTGCGATCCTCCTGTCACAGCCTCCCAAGTACTAGGATAACAAGCGTGCACCACCATGCCAATCTTGAATGTGTATATTTTAAAAAAAAAGAAGAAAATAAGATTGCAGAGGAAGTATTTAACCTAAATTCAGTTAGATGCACTTTGAATTTGGGGGGAAATGTAAATTAATTAAACATTGTAATTGCATACACATAAAGTTACTAGTGTTGCTAATAAGACTGTGGGTGGGATCCATTCCTGGAAACATAATCATAATATTGGATAGGGTAGGTATTTTAGTGGCTCCATTTTACAGATGAGAAAATCAAAACCTGAAGAAGAGAATAAATTCACACAAGTCACATGACTAATTGTGGTGGAGCCAGAGTTTGAATCATGCAAGTGGTTAGAGTTGGTGGCTTCCTCGAGAGAGCACTGGTCCTACCTCCTCCACTGACTCTGGGGTGACTTGTGGCTAGCTGGGAGCCTCTGTTTCCCCATCCATACATAAGAGCCACCTGGGGTGAGGGCTGCACACACTGGCTGTTCTGGGCCCCAAGCGTTAGAACTGGTTGGACCGAACATCACCTCTGAGAAGAGCAGTTGGGTCAAGAGCGAACCTGTGTTGTGGTTCAGGCTGTTTACAAAGCAGAGGGAGGTGACCTGCCCAGGGCCAGAACCCCGGCCAGAAGTCAAGGACCACGGGGAAGAGAACTGGCTAGGACACTTACCTCTCCCCAGGGAGGACATTTGACCCTACAAATCAGAGCTGATTTTGTGCTTCTAATAACCAAGCAGGCACCGTGGGGGGAAATGGCACAGTTAAGACCTTGGGGATATCAAGACCAGAGAGATGCCTTTTCAAGGAAAGAAACAGGGACTGTTCATTTCCAAGAAACCTCTAGGAACTGCTTTGTTTTTCACACAGGCAGTGGGCTTCTTCACACACAGGGTATGGTCTGAGGCATTTTAGAGAGATTTCTTCTCCTTGCAGTGCTGGGGATTGAAACCAGGGCATCATGCACGCTAGGCGAGTGCTCTACCCCCAGCTTTAGAGAGAAACTTAATAGCAAAAATTAGGACAAAAAAGCCTTTTCCACGTACAGCTATGTGCAGTGGATGGCTGCACTACAGCCTGGCCACTCTACGTGACAGCGGTGGACAGGCAGCGACAGCTTTGTCCTGGACTTGGGAGAAGTGCAGAGTCTCAGGGCTTACCCCAGGCCTACGGGATCAGAACCTGTGCTTTTCATAGGACTCCAGAGGATTGTGTGCATGATAAATTCCAGGAAGTGTGGCTTGCAGGTCCTCTGGTCCAGCTGACATTTTTTTTTTTTTTTTTGCGAGGTACTGGGGATTGAACCCAGGGGCATTCTACCTTGGAGCTCCACCCCCAGCTGACATTTTTTGAGTGAGGAAAACTGAGGCTCAGGAGAGGAAGTCCTCTGCTCCAGGAGACTGGAAGTGGTGGCTGGGCCAGGGTAGTCCCACACCGCCACGACTCTGCTCCCTGCATGGTCCCAGCACTTCCTCCACAGCTATGTGGCTCTCTTCTCCTTCCTGTAGATGGAGGATGGGTCAGCTGGGTGGCCTTCTAGAGCAGCGGTCTGCAAGGGACATGAAGCACACACATCAGGTGGCTGGGGACATTGCTGATCAGAGACCAGAGAGAAGGGGCCTGGCCTGGCAAGGGGCCTGTAGGGTGCAGGGAGCCATCAGTGGAAGGAAGGAGGGAGTGACAGAGAGCTGGAGTGGAAAGAGAAGACAGAGGGGAAGGGGTCTGTCTTCCTCACCAGTCCCCTCTGCCCACGTCATCACATGCTCTGTCTCCTTACATTACTGGTACAGCAAGAACGACACAGGTGGATGATGCCCATAGATGATGATGGAGAAGCATCATGGGGCTGGCAGACATTTAAATACAGTTGGCCCTCTGGATCCATGAGTTCCACATCTGCAGATTCAACCAACTGCAGATCAAAAGTATTTGGAGAAGTAGCGGGGCGTGGTGGCACACGCTTGTAATCCCAGTACTTTGGGAGGTGGAGACCAGAGGATCGGGGTTCACAGCCAGCCTCAGCTCTCTCTCTCTCTCTCCCTGTTTCTCTCTCTCTCTCTCTCTCTCTCTCTCTACTTAGGCCCTCCGCAACTTCGTGAAACCCGGTTTCAAAATAAAGTATAAAAAATAGGGCCGGGGGTGGAGCTCGGAGGTAGAACGCCCCTGGGTTCAATCCCCGGTACTGCAAAAAAAAAAAAAGTATTTGGAGAAAAAAAATTCCAGAAAGTTCCATAAAACAAAATTTGTGTTTGGTGCACCCTAAGCACTATACTAAGTCCACATAAATGAAGCGAGGTGCAGGCTTGACTTGCCGTGGCCTCTCCCTGCAGCACTCCGTGTGCGAGCATTGTTCGTCTGCAGTCTTGGTCATGGACTACATAGTTAGCTCATGCTGGTGGCGCCTGTTCTGAACCTGTAGGCTTTTTCTCATGTGGTCATCCCCTAAACAATACAGTACAACAATATTTACATAGCATTTACGTTGTGTTAGTATTAGAAGTAGTCTAGAAGCCAGGCGTGGTGGCGCACGCTTATAATCCCAGTACTTTGGGAGGCGGAGACCAGAGGATCCGGGTTTGCGGCCAGCCTCAGCTCTCTCTCTCTCTCTCTCTACTTAGTGAGGCCCTCCGCAACTTCGTGAGACCCGGTTTCAAAATAAAGTATAAAAAATAGGGCCGGGGGCATAGCGCGGAGGTAGAAAGCCCCTGCGTTCAATCCCTGGTACCGCAAAAAAAAAAAAAAAAAAAAAGAAGTAGTCTAGAGGTGATTTGAATTATATGGGAGAATGTGCGCAGGTGAGATGCAAACACCTTACCATTCTATAGGAGGAAACTGAGCCAGTGATTTGGGTATCCCAGGGAGTCTGGCACAAGTCCCCTTGGTTACTGTATATGCAAGAAGTCAACCAGCATGCTGTGTGGTGGGGGAGCCAGTGGGGCATGGCTAGCTGGTCCTCCACCCTACCCAAGTACTCACAGGGCAAGAGAAACTGTATTGTTAGCTCAAAGGTTGAGCTGGGAAGGTCATATAACTCAGTCAGAAGACATTGCCTTTTGAGAAGACAGAGGCCGGGGCCGTGAAACTGCTCTGAATTATGCAGGGAACAAGCAGGAACCATGCACATTGATCCAAACATGGTACTGATGGGCTCATCTTCCATGTCACCAAAAATCGTCTCCATGATCATGCTGAGGAAATATCCATTGTGTTTGTAAACTTAGTAGACACCATGGTTAGGGCAAAGACAAGTGTGTTTACCCTCAGTAAACCGGGTTTTAAATTCTGGGGGTGTTAAGCTGGGTGCAGTGGCACACACTTGTAATTCCAGTACTTGGGGGGCTGAGACAGGAGGATTGCAAGTTCAAGGTCAGCCTTGCCAATTTAGTGAGAACCTATTTCCAAGTAAAAAATAAAAAGGGTTGGGGGTATAGCTCCTGAGTACAATTCCTAGGACCCCCCCCACACACACACAAAATTTTGGGGGGTGTCATCTCTGGCTGTGGCCCCGGGGGTGGTCATCTGTGGGCAGTGGTACCCTGTGGCCACTAGTCTCAGGATGTTAAATGAGGCCACGAGGAAAGGTGCCTAGCATAGTATTTAGTGGAGGGTCAAAAATATTTCCACTGAATCTGCATTTGAAACCTACATTTGGAATACATATTTTTTCAAGTGAAAATTGAAGGACAGAAGAGCAATCTTCGGGTGTTGTCATTTGCATATACTCTGTTCAGAGGCTCCATTGAAAAAAAAATGGTTTACCAAATGCATTAAATCCAAAAATTTAGCAAAAGCCCCAAAGATATTGTAGTAGATCATACATAAAACAAACAAAAGCTCACTTGCAAAGATGTTTACAAAAATATATGGCAAATGCAATGAGAAAAAAATATGAGAACCCCCTCCCCGACTCTAGCTGCCTCAATGGATCCATTCTAAATCAGTTTTTTGCTTTTCACACAATCTGAGAGACGATTATATAATTTCAAAAGTGTCTGTAAACTACTCATTTGCATCTGATTTCTCAATGTCTAATTTGTTCATCAGCCAAAGCTATGTGTATAAAAGTAGCTTTTTAATCAGCTGGCAGAGTGTGTATAAGCAAATTAATCTTCCATTTTATGAGGAAAGAATTCATACGCTGAGAATGATCATGTATTTTGCACTTGCTACATCCAGTAATGGATTGTGTTAGCACACATGTCTGTAAACTAGCCACCCTGCAGACTGCTGAAATCCAAGGTGGGTGTGCAAATGACACTTGGGTTTAACCGCCCCCCGCCCTAGTAGTGGATATGGACACGGACCGCTGTCTTCATGGCACGTAGGTCTTGAGGTTGTTTGAAGAACAAGGCCTCTTTGCTTGTTGTCTTCATTTGGAAATAGAGACAGCAGCAGCTGGCTCCGTGGAAAGGCTGCAGGGAAACAGAGCTTGGTGGTTGCGTTTCTATCAGATCAGGGGCCAGGCATGTCGCTTGGCGGTAGAATTTCTTCATGGTGCCTTCCTCTTCCTGACCACAGGGGCCACACTCTGTTCTCTATTATCCAAGCCCACAAGCCGTTGGGGCTATAAACAGTTCATTTCCACCCTTGTGCTGGCCCAGCGCTCCTGGGTCCGTTTCCAAGAAGCAGAGGGAGGCTGGGTGGGTGGGTGGCTTCACCTGTGGGCCTCAGTTTTCTGATCATTGTGTGGAAGGACATCAAGGTCCCTTTCATAGTGTCAGTTCTGTGACGCTGCTTAGTTGGCAACGCAGCCTTCTACCCCTCTCAGGCACCACTCTCAGGAGCCGCTACCCTGCCCCGCACAAGGACTGAACCTGCGAAGCTCAGTTTTGCTCTGATGTAACATTACTGACTTATCCAGCAATGCCACTTCTAGAAATGTACCCAGCAGAATTGAACGCAGGACCTAATGGGATGTTTAAACATTCACGTTTGCAGCAGCATTATTCACAGCAGCCAAAAGGTAGAGCCAAGCCCAGTGCCCTTCGACAGAGGAAAGAATAAACAAAACGTCCCATCTCTGTGCAATGGGATGCTGTTCAGCCTTCCCAAGGAAGGCAATTCTGCCACACGCTAGAATGCAAGTGGACCTGGAGGACGTGATGCTGAATGAGCGAGCCAGTCACAGAAGGACCAGTACAGCACGATTGTGCTTACGCTCATGTGAGGTGCTGGATCAGTGGGACTCACAGAAACAGAGCAGAATGGTGGGTGGTGGAGACTCAGAGCACAGGGAACGAGGGTGTTGTTTTGTGTGTGTGGAGTTTCAGTTCTGCAAGGTGAGAGGGTTCTGGGGATGGATGCATGAGGATGGGAACACACTTAACACTGCTGAATGGTACACGAAACAATGGTTAAGGTGGTGTATTTTACGATATATGCATTTAATCACAATTTTTTTTTGCAGTCCTGGGGATTGAACCCAAGGGCTTCTACCTCTGAGCTACATCCCCAGCCCTATTTTTTCCTTCCTTCCTTCCTTCCTTCCTTCCTTCTTTCCTTCCTTCCTTCCTTCCTTCCTTCCTTCTTTTCTTCCTCTCTCTCTCTCTCTCCTTTCTTTTGGCAGTATTGGGGATTGAACCCAGGGGCATTCTACCTCTAAGCTACACCCCCAGCCCTATTTTTTATTCTTTATTTTGAAACAGGGTCTCACTAAGTTGCAGAGAGGGTCTCACTAAGTAGCTGAGGCTGGCTGCGAACCCAGATCCTCCAGTCTCAGCCTCCCAAGTACTGGGATTACAAGTGTGTGCCACCATGCCCGGCTCTTTTATTCTTTATTTTGAAAGAGGGTCTCACTAAGTTGCAGAGGGCCTCACTAAGTAGCTGAGGCTGGCCGTGAACCTGTGATCCTCCTATCTCAGCCTCCCAAGTACTGGGATTACAAGCGTGCACCACCACACCTGGCTTAATCACAATTTTAAAAACAGGACTTGCCTTAGAAGGCCCCAGTCCTCTGCCTAGGCCTGCAGGTGGTGTGTGAATGGCAGAGCACTGTCTCTCATCTCACCCAGCCCAGTTGAAATGCAGCGTTTCCTGCTGTCACCAATGCAGACAACGCATCACAGGCATTTAGCACTACCTGTGACTGTCACCAGAGAAACGAGATTTTCCTATCACATTCAAGTATTGCAAAAATTGGAAAATGTTTTCAAGCCTATGTGTAATTTAAAGCTATGGTTGTTAGTAGGCCAGCTGCTCCATCTTGTTAATTAATATGTTAATGAAGAAGCACATGCATTCCCATGTCATAAACTGTTAAATATCTTGATAATGTGTCTCAGTATAACTGGTTTCCTTCCTAATCCTATATAGTTTACTGAATGAAATGTGTGTGTGTGGGTACTGGGGATTGAACCCAGGGGCAGTCTGGTACACCCCCAGTCCTTTCTTTTTTTTTTGAAACAGGATCTCACAAGGTTGCTGAGAGTCTCACTAAATTGCTAAGGCTGGCCGCGAACCTACGCTCCTCCTGTCTCAGTCTCCCAAATAATAGGATTATAGGGATGTACCAGCACAACCAGGCCTGAATGAATTTTCAAATGTTAAATGAAATTAAATTCCTGGTTTAAATTGAAAATGATGGCCAGGCATTAGGGTGCACACCTACGATCCCAGCTACTCAGGAGGCTGAGGCGGGAGGATTGTAGGTTCGAGGCTAGCCTCAACAACTTAGCAAGACCCTGTCTCAAAATTAAAAAATAAAAAGGGTTGGGGGATGTAGCTTGGAGGTTGAATGCCCCTGAGTTCAATACCTGAAGAAATAAATAAATAAATAAGTAAATAAATAAATAAATAAATAGAGAGGAAGAAGAAGGAGGAGGAGGAGGGAGAGGAGGGTAGGGGAGGGAGAGAGGAAGAAAGATTGGAAGGAAGGAAGAAAAGAAGGTGAGGAAAACCCACTATGCTTGAATTTTCCGCAGACAGCCTGATTTTTATTAACTTGTCACTAAATATTCTACCTAGGATACATTGATAACTCTTGCCACTGTCCAATATGCATTCTCTGTTTATTACTAAATTCGGAGTTTGTCCATTGTAGCAGGGGTTGCATTTGAAGCCATGTCTACACATAACCAGAAGAATATTCAAAAGAAATGCTGGGCTGCCAGATAAGTTTTGGATCTCCCCACACCCTTCCATGCCAGGAAGCCATTCAGAACGCAGGAGCTACATCCATGGAACATCCTGCGACGTACTCCAGCGAAATATGCAAAATCCACATCCATTTCCACTGTGCTCACAGCACGGCGGAAGGCAGAACAAAAGCTCTCCAAAGACATCCGTGTCCTAGGACTCAGAACCTGTGAAAATGCACCTTGTATGTTAAAAGGGACTTTGCAGACGTCAGTGAGTTGACAGTCTTGAGATGGGAGATTACCCTGGCAATGTTATTGATTTATCCATCCATGCCACTTCTCAATATGTACCCAACAAAATTGAACAGAATTGAAAGCAGGACCTCGATATGTCCATGTTCATAGGGTTATTCTTAAGAGTCAAAGGTGGGAGCAATCCACCCCGCACGTCCTTGGACAGATGACTGGTGTCCTGGCACACCCCACTTTGCACAGTGTCCTCCAGGTCCATTTGTGTTGTAGCACACGGCAGGATTTCCTTTCTTGGGAAGGCTGAACAATATTCCACTGCATGCAGATGCAACATTTTGTGTATTCTTTCATCCCAGAACCCATGGATATGCCGTTACCTCACGTGGCAAAGGAGAGTCGAGGTTGCAGATGAATTGATCGCTAATGAGATGACCTTGAACTGGGGAGAGTACCCTGGATTATCCAGGTGGGCTCCATATAATCCCAAGGGTCCTGAAAAGTGGGTCGGGGAGGTAGAAGAGGGGATCCGAGCCACGTGATATAAGGTAGACTCAACTTACCATTGCCAACTTTGAAAGAGATGAAGGTGGGGCCACAAGCCAAGGCATGCCGGAAGCCTCTAGAAGCTGGAAGAAGCAACCAAATGGATCTGATCAGAGCCCGCAGGAAGGCTTGCAGCCCTGTCAACACCTTCCCAGGTTGCTGCCTGGGAATCCCGGGTCAGACTTCTGACCTGCAGAATTTAGGATAGTACATGTGTGTTTAAGCCCCTAGGTTTGTGACAACAAAGAAAATGAGTAATGCTGTTTCAGAAGACGATCCCTGTCCATCAGATAAAGGCTGGCTGAGAGGAGGGGCAGAGCCAGGTGGGGGCTGGACTCTCTCCCCAGGCCCTCCTCCCCAGGGCAAGCGTGCGGCCTTTACCACACACACTGCTTGATGAGTTGAGAAAGGGAAGATAGCATACATTCATAAGTACTCTTGCACACACACCACAGTCTCATCTCTTTCATAGGCTCCTAGTAACTGGTAAGTATCTACTAATGTAGATCAGATTACTCCAGCATTTAGTGTCTTAAAACAACGATAATCACATCTCATCTCTCAGAGCATCTGTGGGTCAGGAGGTCAGATGAGGTGCAGAGGGGCCACTGGTTCCACTCCACCCACATGGGCATCCACTAGGAGACTTGAAGCTTGGGAGCAGGAATCAGAAAGAAGGTCTTTGGTTCACAAAGTTCCTCTCAATGTGGCTTGGGCTTCCTCACAACATGGCCAAGCGCAAGTGGAGAGAGAATGAGAGAGACAGACAGAGGAAGAGACAGGCAGACTCTGTACATCAATGTTAATCAGTCTCACAAATCCTGCATCGTTGCTTTTGGGGCATTCTATTGTTGGAGATGAGACATGTATGCAAAACAGGGATGACATCTCTCTGTTGCTCCCTGTTAAGAAGTGGAGTAAAACAGATCTGGTTCAAATCCGGCTCAGTCACTGACTAGCTATGTGAGCCTGGGGAAGGGCACTGCAGCCCTTTCTGCAGTAATCATTCCCTGTTCTGGGAGTCCCGATCTATCCTGTACAGATGAGAAGACCGAGGCTTGCAGAGCCCCTTGGCTGTAAGGAGAGTTCCATGGTAGAGTGGGCTGTCTCAGCTCACACCCAGCTGACGGGAGAGCAAAGTAAGCGTCCAACGCTTGTATGCTGCTGAGATTTGAGGATATCTGTTAGGTGGCATTTTTGTGGGCAAAGCTAACTGATACAGATGGCTCATAGTACCAATAGATGATTGAATGCACAAACTACAAAACTGCAAGCACACGTGTGCCCTGGTCTCCACTGATGTCATTTCACCAGACAGGGGCAAAAGGCAGGAGAGGGAAACTTACCTGCCACATTTTCTGAATTCTCCTGACTCTTTCTGCTTTCTTCTCCTGCCCCCCATGGGACCTGTCCTCCCTTCACCAGGAGCCCAAGGTCTCTAGGAGACAGTTATCAACTTTCCCATTGCTGGGCTTCCCTGAGACCTGCTGACAGCCCCATGCTATGAACCAAGCTTGGTCCTATGACAGTCTACACGCCGGGCTAACGAAACCTCACAGGGCTCTTCAGCCAAGTCTGGAAGGGAGTCTAATGAAATCTGATCAAGCCCAGGCAAGCAGATAAAAGCGCAGGGAAGCCGGAGACATACAATGTTTCGTGCATTTCTTTCTCTCTTTCCTTTTTTTTTTTTTTTTGGTGGTACTAGGGATTGAATCCTAAAACCCTAAAGCCACCTTGATTTCAATAAACTGGCCCACAAAAGTGTTGTTCATATAAAGTCCTTCGATTCTGACCCAGGAATTCTTGTGTCTTCTGCCAGCATCCTTGAAATTGTGCCGGGCAACCTGTTAGCATACAAGTAGGGGGAGAGCTGAGTCCCTGCCCAGCTCTTGGTAGTACTCAAACCTTTAGGGCTTTGGAGGCCAGGTGGGGTGGGAACCACTGGAGCTTCTGAGCAGAGGCAATGGCATGCCCTGACTCCGGTTTTATACAGTTCACCAGGGCTGCCTTCTTGAGAGTAGATGGGAAGGGTAGGAAGCATGGTGATCAATTACTAGATCAGTTAGCAATAACCCAGGGACTGGAGGAGATGATATGGCCCTAGCAGGGGGGTGAGAAGTCCTGAGAATTTGGATCTTTTGAAGGTGGAGCTGACACTCTGGGATATGAGAGAGCAAGGGGCACAAAGGGTGGCACCAAGTTTTAGCCTGGGTTGCTGGTGACTGTGATGGAGATTTTCAGGAGCGGGGGAGGAGACGGCAGGAGTTCAGCTTGAGACAAGCTGGATTCAGTGTGGACCCGCTGAACATGGAAGAGATGAGGAGGAGGCAGATGGATATGGATTCCTTAGTTGGGGGTGAGTTCTGGCCTTGAGATAAACATTTGAGGCTCATTTTCCTATATATGACGTTCAAAGTCATAAGACAGGGGAGATCACACAAACAGAAAAGAGAGGGACCCTGAGGATGAGTCCCAGCGCACGCGCGCGCACACACACACACACACACACACACACACACACACACGATTTAGAAGTTTAGAGGCCAGGGAAGTAAAACGAGCCACAAAGGGGACAGAGAAACCAGAAATGTAGCAGGAGGCCTGGTGAGACGTTACCCCATGTAAAGGAGAAGAAGGGGTTTCAAGACCTGGAGCGATTGATTGCTGCTAATAGCCAATGAGGCCACAGCTCTGCATCTCGGTCAGCACCTCTGGTATCCTGACAGTAAGTGTGAGGTCAGAGGCATATCACAGATGGAGCCATGAACTCTGCGGAAGGGTCAGGGACAAGGAAGGGTGAGCAAAGGCCCAGACTGCTAAACGTGCCCAGCACATCCATTTGAGAAATTATAAAACCCAGCGAGAGCAGCCTAAAGGTCTGGTTTCCACCATCTGCCTGCATGTGAACCAAGTCAGGCACGGGAGGCTTTCAACCGGGATACGCCTGGCCGAGCTGTGTTTCAGAAAGACCACTGGATGGTTGGGACAGGGCTCAGCCACGGTGCCTGGACCAGGGGCCTGCGGGGCGGCCCATCTGTCCTGGGGCTTTGCAAATCTGCACCGATCCTTTCGCTTCAGACCTGCGGGACAAGCCCTTTACAGCGGTGTCCGGGGTCCCGGGGGGAGTTGGGGGGGTTGGGGGGGGTGACCCGGCAAGGGACTGGAGAGCCTGGCGGAGCAGGCGGTGCGCAGGAGGCTGCAGCTTGAGGACCAATGCTCAATTTAAAAAAGATTTAGTGGAAAAGCATGCCTAGGAGACTCGGTGGTGTCTCGCCGTACTTCGCACCCCCACCACCCCCGAACTTCAGCTCGGGAATGCAGCGCGGACCCCACACCGAGTGGGCTCAGGAAGCTTTTCGCCTGCGGGGACAGGGTTCGCGTACGCAGAGGAAGCACTCGAGCCACGTTCAGAATAGGAGGCAGAAAGTTAACCAACAGGGGAGGGGGCTGCCCACGAAGAGAACTTGCTAGTGGGACACAGAGCGCCGCAGAGGTTCCCAGGGCCAGTCGCTGGGAAACAAACAAAAGCGCGGGCGAGAGGGCGCGCTGCCTCCCGGAGCCGAGGCGCCGGGACAGTGCCGGGCAACGGGGGCCCGCGGACCAGGCCGGCCCTCGGGAGGGTCCCGCACCCCAGCCCCGCCCGCCCGCCTGCGCTCGGGGCGGCGATCGCCCCGCGCACCCCTGCGCGCCGACCGGGGGCCGGGGCCCCGCGCGTCCAGGACTACATGTCCCAGGAAGCCCAGAGGCGGCGCGGGGCGGGGCCTGGCGCGGGCCCCGGGATCGGCGCGCTGGGAAGCGCCGCGGAGGACGCAGCGGCGGCGGGCGCGGGCGGGCGCGGGCGCGGGCGCGGGCGCGGGCGGGGCGCGGGCGGGGGCGGGGCGGACGTGGGCCGGGGCCCTGCGTGCGGGGAGGGCGCCGGCGCTCGGAGCGGGCTCCGCGGTGGCACGGTCCTGCGGCTCGGCCCGGCTCGGCGGGATCGGCGCGGGGACCCGGCGCGCCGGGCGGCGCAGCACGCAGTGCGCGGACCCTCGCTGCGGCCGGGCGCCCGGAGCCGCGCGGCCACTGCCCGGGGCCGGCCCTCGCCTGGGCTTTAATGGCTGCTCGGCGGGGCAGCGCCTAGGAGAGGAAGGTGCCGAGCGAGCCTCCTCCGGGGCCGGCCGCGTCCGCCGCGGCGCGTCCATGGGGGCGCGCTCCCCCCGGACGGCCCGCTGACCCGGGGCCCGCTCGATCGCCGGCCGCGCGTCCGGACCATGAACTGAGCCCGCGCCTGCTCCGCCTGCGCCTTTCTTCTCGCGCCTCCTCCGCTCCCCGGGGGCTGCGGCGCTCCGGGCTCGGCGGCCCGCGGGCCCCGGGGCGCGGGGCGGCGGCGGCGGCGGCGGCGGCGGGGGGCGCGCGGCTCCGGGCGCGGCGCCTGCACCATGAACTACCAGCAGCAGCTGGCCAACTCGGCTGCCATCCGGGCCGAGATCCAGCGCTTCGAGTCGGTCCACCCCAACATCTACTCCATCTACGAGCTGCTGGAGCGCGTGGAGGAGCCCGTGCTGCAGAGCCAGATCCGGGAGCACGTCATCGCCATCGAAGGTGAGGGCCAGGCCGCCGGGGCTCCTGGAAAGCGCGGGGGAGCGGGCGGCCCCGGCGCGGCAGGGGTGTGCGCGCGTGTGTGTGTGCGTGCGTGTGTACACACGCGCCGGCCGAGGCACGCGGCTGCCCCGCCGGGGAGCGCTGCGGCGCTTCTTGCCCTGCAAGGCCGGGCGCGCCGCGAGCCTGCCCGGGAAGATGGATGTCAGCGTTAATTTGATAATGGACAATAGAGTCCCTCCTGAAAGAAAGTGGCTCGGTGCCGCCGCCCCGTCTCGGGCTGCCCGAGTGTCCCGGCCCAGCCGACGCCTGGGGGCAATTGAGGGGTTGGCGCCACCCAACCCGTGACAGGTTTCCCCTGGCCAGGCCCGAGCGTCTTGCTGGATGTTGAAGATTTGTTTTGAGAAGTGCGGGTGCTGCTCCGGCAAGCGTGTTCCGACGCTGTGGGGCTGCACCCCAGAGCGTCTGCCCAGTTCGGGCTGACAGGGGAGGCGCTTGAACTCAGCCCACCTAGGGACCCGGCCCAGGCAGCATCATGTCCAGGCGCAGGTCCGCCAGCCCGGTGCTAACGCTGGCCTTCAGAGTGAGTTTTGTACCAGAAGTCTTGGGTCGGATTGGAAGAGCCCTGCTTGGAGGGCTGGGCGTCCCCTAGAAGGGTCTCACTGTCCGGAGCTTGGGGTCCACCGAGGTGGAGGAGGCTGTTGAGGCCTGGATGAAGGAGAACTCTCCTTTTCCTGCGTGCCAGGCAGGGCTGTCTCCCTGTAAGGCAGCAGCAGTTGGCTGTCTTTCCTGGACTGGTGTTCTCTCTGGACTACCAGTGGCTCTCGTTTCTCTGGTCTGGGCTTCTGGATTGTTTCTTTGCTTTGTTCCTTTGGTCCTGCCAAGACTCACCTGGGGGAGCAGGTAGCATGTAATCGGGTTAGCTGTGGAGTCCTATCCCCGCCACAGTTGATCAGCAGTCTGTCCTCACATTGCTGTTGGCCAGTGATGGTACAAGGCCTGCAGGGTGGCTTGTGCATAATGCAGTGTCCTGTCCAAAGGCTGGTAAGACCTCTGTTGAGGAACACTGAGGAGGTTGTGGGCTTGGGCATCGCCCAGCCCGGCACCCCTCCCTCCAGTCTGGGAGTGAGAGGGCATTAGCCCTCAGGAAGGTTTGCTTTGGCATGATGCAGTCTGAACTACTAACCTCAGCGTGTTTTGGTTTAAAACTTGGCTAGTTAGGTGGAGAAGGTGGATGTGGTGTTGCGGATCCCCTTGGCATTTGGCAGCATCATGGACTTGATCTACGTCCAAGCCAGGCTGGCAGGCCGTATCTGTAGGAGACTTGCTGATTCCAGGGGAGGGTCGCAGCAGGCTCCAGCCTTGTGAGGCCTGGCTCTCAGTGACCTCCCTGCCCCCAGTGCACCTGGCTGCCCCGTTGGCAACTTGAGATGCTTGCAGCCTCACCGGGAGACAGGGCCTCTGCACCTCGAGCTTGCCGTGGGAGGCTGGGACCGGCCTCCATCTGCTGATGATCGACTGGGAGATGTTGCAGACAGGCTCCTCCAGAGCTCCAGGTAGGAGTCTGTTTTCGTAGCCGTGGAAGGTGCACTGTGCCAGCTGTCTCTTCCCAGCTCCCTGGCTGCATCCACAGCAGTCTGATGAAACACTTTGAAAGCTGGGGCCAGGGATTGAATGCACCTGGCCCAGAGCACCTTACCACACTGTGGAGGAAGGCCTCCAGCCCAGCCTGACTCACCACAACTCCTTGTTCTTATTTCCCCTTCTGGAAGCTGCACTCTGGGGTCTCCGGCTCTTCCAGTGAAGCAGTTTGTCCTTCTAACAAGGGGATGTGGTTCAGTTTTCCTCCGTCCTTCCTTTTTGTCTTTTCTTTTTTAAATTTGCATGGTTCTGAGATGATGGTTTTTTGGATAGCTTGATGCTCATCATTACAGTGTGAGAGTTCAGCCCCCTTCTTGGCTGGAATCCTTGTCATTTTTAGTAAGGCTCAGAATCAATGGATGGATTCTGTTCGGGGCTTTGATACTGCTCTTCTTTTTCTTTTGGAAGTAGGGATGTCTGTATTGTGCCTGGGCTGTAGTTAATTTAGGGAGCTTGGGAAGCATTCAGGTGTGCCTCTGATCTTGGCATTGTGAGCAGCAATGATGCTACCCTCCGTTTGTATAGAATTTGAGCACAAATCCTCCGGCCCTCATCATCTCATTGTGTGGTGGTACACACCCAGTGACAGGGTGGGCCAGCTTCCTTGGCCACAGTTTATAAAGGAGGAGGTGGAGGGTCAGGGAGGGATGATGGCCTCCTGGACATTTGAAGGAGGTTGTTAAAAGTCTGGTTTGAACCAGGGGATCATTTGGGGTCCTCCCAAGACAGCATTCTTTCAGGACCTTGTCACTTAGTTGAAGCTCACTTGTTACAATGAACGTTCCTCTCCTTGTCAATTTTAAGGCATGGGTGGGACTTAAGACTACTTCATTGATGTTTTGGAAGTTGAGAGGGCTGCTCAGTTGTGACAGGGTGATGTTTTGGGGTGGTACTTATAAGAGAACTATGCAGAGATGATTTTGTATAGCTGTGTGTTCACCCATACCGGGTCTGAGGGCCTTGCAGTGGGGTTAGGGAGCTGGCCCATGCCTGGAGGAGCTGTGACTGAGCATGTGTCCGGAGCATCCCCGTAACTCCTCAGATCTGCCCCTGCCCTGCAAGTGAACCTTGGAGTATCCGTGGTGCAGCCCTAGAGCATGAATCTTTCTAAACTTTAAAGTCTAACCGTTTCCCATCAGGAAAGTATGGACATAGCACAGCAAATGGTTTAAAACTTACTTGTCCTACAAAACAGAAGACCGTCTCCATTTTAGAGGACATACAGTTAGACTTTTCTTCTTTCTGTACGTACCCACACGAAACGGGGGTCCTATGTCCAAAGCTTTCTGATCACTATAATGTGGGCCCTTTTCAATGTTATGAAAAGCCTTTGAAGATATGATTTCTCTTGTTGGCATAAAATACCGGTGTCTGAATGTGCCATAATTTATTGACGCCCCTATCTCCCGGCATCTTCAGGAGTTTTTGCTGTGGGATTGAGGCATGGTCTTGGGGAAGGGGAGGATGTTTTGGTAGATGCTCAAAGTCAGTCAAATGGGTTTGAGTTGGAAAATCAAACAATGGGCTGACTTTAATATATTTCAGTTGAAAGAGCCCACTAAGATGCCCAAATAAATATAGGTCATTTGTCCTGTTTGTAGGCATGGGATACATGTAATTTTGCCCTCTGTCTTGTTAAAAAACATTAGCTTGTCAGAAAAGAAGTGTTTTCTTTCATTGTGATTTCATACTTTGAGAATCTCTCTTCTCCCCCAAGTCTCTGGAATTTAAGGAAACATTGCAGATCCCTTTCACAGTTAGCTGATCAGATTTCTGGGGTGTCCCACAGGGAGCTGGCGTGCTATGAAGTGTAGCATGTACCTCGGTCAGCTCCTGAGCCTCCTTGCCACCAAGCCAAGAAGTCAGCCTGGGACCCGCCTCGCCTCTGGTTTGAGCCACTTGTCTGTTTCCCCTCTGGTCCTCCTTTATTTTTTACTTTATTTATTTATTTTTTTTGTGGTACTAGCAATTGACACAAGGGTATTCTGCCTCTGAGCCACACCTCCCAGCCCTTTTTATTTTTAAACAGGGTCTCACTAAGTTGCTGAAGTTGACCTTGAACCTGCAAACCTCCTGTCTCAGCCTCCCAAGTACTGGGATTACAGGTGTGCATCACCACACCCAGCTTCTGGTCTTCCTTTAAAGAATCGGTCTAGTGTGGATGGGGTTGCAGTAAATGAGTCAGCCGCCTTTCTTGTTAAATAAAGCTTGTTGTTCTTCTGAGCCTGGCTTAGCAATTGCACATTGTAATTCAGCTTGCCGGCAACAGAACCAGGATACAAGTAAAAGTCCAGCCGCCCGTTCAGCCGAGGCTGCTGCCTCTCTGATTCCCAGGTGCGGCCAGAAGTTTGGCTGTTCCCTGAAGTGGACACCCAGCCAGGGTTGGTGCCTCCGCCCTCCATCAGCAGACACTCATGCGCTCCGCCGGCCTGTTCCATGGTCAGAGAAGTCTGCCTTTCACTACATCAGGGGCATTTTCGCAGGGGGAGTCCAGGGCTCCTTGGCAGCTTCTGAGCCCAGGTATTCTAGGACCCTGGGAAGATGGGGCAGGGGTCCCCTAATGCCACGCTACCGCTGTGTTGCTGAGCATCTTTTCTCTGTGGAGTGCTGAGTGTCTAACCAGCATCATGTCCATCCTGTAACATAGATGCCATCTCTGTGGCCCAGAAAGTGTAGAAACTTGCCCCAGCCAGGTGAGCCGGAGCTGCCTTCCCCAGCGCTGGCTCTTTGGCATCTCTTGAGACAGAAATGGAGCCTCTGCTGTCCACAGCCTCCTCCGCTGTCTCTGCAAACTGTCACCGTGGTGAGAAGCGCTGGAGATCTCCCCAGGTAACCACAGGTCTTGTGTAAAGCTGCTTGCTGCAGCAAGACTTTTGTGAGAGTTTGTTTTCGTGTAGAGATTTGTTTAGTCTGGTTGTGGCAGGTGTTGTGTTTAGGGAAATAAATTTCTTCTTCCTGCCATGGGTGTCATTTTTCTTTGTCACCTTCTACCACGTTGGTGATATTTCAGGTTTGAGCGGAGGTTACCGGTTTGCAACCTCCTCTGTGAGGATGGTTCTCAGGTGCTTGTTACCTGTTTCCAGGTAAAGCCTCCTGCCGTGGCAGCATCTGGGGCCCTGCCTAACCCGGGTGTCCCTGTGAGTCCAGCTGCATGCTCCTGGCTGTGGCATGCAGGCCTCTTCTCCGAGATGCACCGTGCTTGCCTGCTGTGCACCCTGCGAGGCCCGGCCCCGGTCTGTGTCCCCCGTGGCTGGCCTCCTCTCATCGGAGTCCAGCTCTCCTGCTCTGCACCTCCACTGCCCTTCGTTTGCCTGTATCACTTCCAGTCGGGAGGACGGGGAGCTTTTTTAGGGCAGAAGTCAGGTCTTGCTCATTTTTGTATCCTCAGTGGTTCAATTGGTCACTCTTTGGCTCTTGAAGAGTGTCCAGGGACTGGGCGCGGTGGCGCACGCCTATAATCTCAGTACTTGGGAGGCTGAGACAGCAGGATCGCAGGTTTGAGACCAGCAAGTGGTAACTTAGCAAGACCCTGTTTCAAAATGAAAAATAAATAAAGGGCTGGGGGTGGAGCTTGGAGGTAGAACACCCCTGGGTTTCATCCCCAGTCCCCCCCCTACACACACACACAATGAAGACTGACCAGGGATTTTTGCTGGCCCGTGTGCTTGCCAGTAGGCTAGCATTTTCTCTGAACCGTGGGTCCTTTCTCTCCTTGTTGGTAGTATAAACAGTGTTTATCCTCCTGCAGAAATGAGGGCATTTGGAGACCTGTCCCAGAGCACAGACATTAGGGCTGGGCACTTTTTGGATTTGGTGGGTTGGCTTGGATGAGACCTCATTGTCATGGTGTTTGGGTGGAAATGAAATTTTCTTTAGTGTAGGTAGGGGAAGAAAAAAATCTGCTTGCTGAATCTTGGCAACATTCTCAAATCAACAGTCCTCAAAAGGTTGGCATTTCCTTATGCTGGATGCAAGTGAGTTTCAGCATAGGATCAGTATCACTGAGAGGGACACACGGGTGGCAGACTGCTTTAGTGGCAGAGCAGCGCTCGGCATCACACTGAGAACCGTGGCTCTCAAATTTGAGTGTACAGGCAGTGAGGGCTGTTGAAAACAGATTGCCAGCCCCCCGCCCCCCTCCCCTGAGTTCTGTGGGTCTGGAGTGGTGCCCGAGAATGTGCCTTCCTTCCTTTCTTTTTCTCTTTCTCTTTCTTTCTTTCTTTCTTTCTTTCTTTCTTTCTTTCTTTCTTTCTTTTTCTTTCTTCTTTTTTTTCTTTTCTTTTCTTTCATCTTTCTTTACTGGGGATTGAACACAGGGGCATTCTATCTCTGAGCTGTACCCCCAGCCCTATTTTTTATTTTGGAACAGGGTCTCACTAAGTTGCAGCTGGTCTCTCTAAGTTGCTGAGGCTGGCCACGAACTTGCAATCCTCCTGTCGCAGCCTCCCAAGTACTGGGGTTACAGGCGTGCGCCACCAGACCCAGTGTTAGGAATGTGCATTTCTAACAAGGGTCTGTGATCCTGGGACCATTGCTGTAGAGGGAAGGGATCTCCAGTTGGCTGGACACCTTCTCTGGGCCAACACTCATCCTTGCATGTGGCGCTCACAGGACAGGGGACAGGGTCCCCATCTGCCTTCCCTGCAGTGACAGGAGAAGACGCCGAGGGCCTCTACTAGTAGCTCAGAGAGTTCTTACATCGCACACTTGAAACATAGTGGATGAAGGAGAGATTTAAACCCAGGTCCCAAAGGCTTCAGGTCCATGTTCACTTGTCTCCATGGTGCTGATCGAAAAGCAGCTGAGTGCCCCGTGAGGTGCCACATTTCCGGGAAGTGGTCACAGGAGAATGGGCCTTGCCGAAGGGTCTGCCCGCGCGGTGGAGCCCGCCGGCGTCCCCACTTCCCTTCCAAGTCTCTGGCGGTGGTTCCCTGGATTTTCCTTCCTGCCTTTTGGGGCGCGTTGATTTGTTAGTGTAGTCTCGTGCATATTTCGATGAAGTTCTTCAATATTCACTTAGGATGATAATTTGGCAGAGGGTACAGTTTGTTATGACTGCTTCCAAGCGCAAAGAGCCCTTCTGTCACAGAGGAGCTGTGTGTTATCAGCCGCTTGACAGGGCTGTGGAGGAGCCCGAAGGAAGTGACTCAGAAGGAGAGCAGGGCTCCCGCAGCTGCAGGAACCTTCAAAACAAACCGGGCTGCTACCACCGCCTCTGTCTGTGTCCCAAGCAGAGTTCTTCCTCTGCTGCCACTAGACTCCCTTATTTTGGCTCCTCCCTCTTCCCTGTATACCCTGCAGGTGCTCACCGTTGGCGGGTCTCACTTAGGCTTGTTTTAACTACTGATTTGGTTTTGTCTCAAATTTCCTGACGCTCAGACAAACCTGTGTCCCTTCCCTGCCCCCTTCCCCAGACTCCAGAACCTCTGTGTCCCCTGCTTAAGCGATTGAGTCTGGCAAAGCCGGATGAGGCTTAGTTATTTTTAAAACCCAGGGCTTGGGGTTCTGATCTGGTGCTTAGCGACATAATTCCTTCCCTTTGTTAAGTACCTTTCTCTAAGAAACAAAATGCACTCTACAGATGTTAATCTCTAATCTTTGCAGCATCTGTTATTTTTGCCCTGGGATTGGAGAGCCAGGCTTTGTGTGGGCCGCAGGGAGCCCTGGCCTTCCGGTGCCTCCTCGGAGGGGCTGGGAGGGGTCTTGGGTTCCTGGTCTGTAGTGCAGGAGGCCTGCCCGTGGGCATGTGCCTTTCTTGAGATACAGAGATGCCCCATCTGGGCCGGGCTGGCATTGTTGTTTGGTCCAACCCCTTCATCTCGCAGCGCTCTCTGCTCACAACTGACCAGTGCCAGAGGGGTCTCTTGGTTGTGCCTGGGGGCTGGGGCGAGAAAGAGAACAAGTACCAGCCGGGCAGAAGAGGTTGTTAATGGAGCCTTTGAATAATCAGCCAAATAGCTTGTTTGTGTGCAAGGTTGGGACATTTTCCATAAAGAACAGACTAAATATAGGCCTGAGGGTGGGGCCCGGGGCCCAGGATGGGCTGTCAGCGCTCCGGTATTGTTCCATCCACTGGTAACCAGTGCTCCACCAGCCCGGAACAGGTGGCCACCCGCGCTCTCTGGGAACAGATTGGTGTTTCTGTTTAACCAGGGGCTCATTTGCACATTTCACACTTCTCCCGCTGTTTGATGGGGATTGTCTTTTTCGGGCTGCAGTGTTGGAGTATTTGTACAGTGTTTCTACATAAGCAACTGTCTCAGCCCTGAACCGGCTCCTGCGGCTGGTCTTCGTGAGCATCATGGTTAGAAGCTGCTGCTTTTTTTTAAAGGGTGGGAAACACTTTCCATGGTTCTGGGAGAAGAATTCCAAATAATTACCGGCCATGTTCACAAACGATTTATGTTTGGCCCTAGAAATGTCAACATTCAACAGACTCCAGCAAACAGAACCATGTTGATTTCTAGCTGAGGATGCTGGTTGGCCAAAGCCACTGTCACCGTCTTCTCAGATGATAGTGTTAAAGGAAGAGGGCTCCCTTTAGGAAGATGTATTAGACAGGGTTCTCTAGATTAACAGAATACACAGAATGAGTATATTTTTAAAAAAAGGGATTTATCAGATGGCTTACAGTTTGCAGCAATGTAGTCCCAGGTTCTGACTGCACGTGGAGGGTCAGAGGAACCAGTAGCTGGTCGAACGGTCTAAGAGCTGGAGTCTTAGGATTGGAGCAACCACTAATTC
>PVJS01017424.1:0-36181 GCA_004027185.1 Glis glis
TAAATAATATGTGCCCTATGGCAATGCCATAGTGTCTTTAGCGTTATGATTTTAATGAGTTCTGTTACAGCATGGATACCAGTTGCACTTGAAAAACTCTGAAGAGAGACGCCCTAGCTGCCTTTGTATAGCCGCCTTCATGCAGGTGACTGATTACTGGGAAATGCCAAATATACAAAAACTTGGCAGATTCAGATTTACTTCTAAAGAAATTAGCTAAGGTTGTTTTTGCCTCCTTACGTGCAGGAGAAAAAACCAAAGACTTCATTTCTCATTGTTTACAGGCCTTTGCTTACAAGGGGGTTCTTGATAATTTAAAAACCGATAATGGGCCTGCATATGTTAGTCATCAATTTGCAGCCTTTTGTGAAACCCACTACATTAAACATTCTTTTGGCATCCCTCACAATCCTACTGGGCAGGCCATAATGGAACGTACTCATACCACCCTAAAACAGTATTTTTATAAAATAAAAAGGGGGGAGTACGCTACCCCCCTATTAGCCAGGGTTCGAGGGGCTGTTTGTGTTTTCCCTCCAGGACTAGAAAAGCCAGTCTGAATTCCGGAGCGATGTTTCTGCCATGTGGACCTGGAAATGGATGCTGCCTGCTCTACTGCACCAATCTCTGATGGTAACAACCATCTCGGGAATGCAGAAGAAGGAAGTATGGGCGCTGAATGAAGATAATGCCACCATTGCTTCATCCAGATGTTAACGTGACGGGAAGTGACAAGTATATTTTGGACTGGTCTGATTTAAAGGACACTAGTGCCACACTGTCATATTCAGTGGACTTTGGCAAATTGCAATTGGACTTTAACAAACTTATTTGTGGAAGCTGGGTGCAGCTTTAAAAAAAAAGTTTGCTGAATCGGTAAACAAGTTAATAGATGTTTTTGCCTATATTAATTTACCTTTTGTTTTGTTAGTAGTAGATATTGATTATACCACCAAATGTGTTTAATGTTAGCTAAAAATATTGTACCTTTACTAATTGTATGTCTTTGATGCCTAATGACATTTGTAATGATTCTTCAACAACCTTTTATTGTTATGATCCATGTTAAAAATACTAGACTGCTTAACTTTGATGCAGCAAGAACAGCAGCAGACATTCTAAATAAGTTAAGGGCTACCTTACCTTCCTGTTCATCATTTACCTCTCTACTGGGAGACGTCCTGGGTTTTGGAATTCTCACTCCTCTAGAATTATGTCTGTTTTCTGTTTTGGTAAAATGCATTCTCAGCACCAGATGGAGAGTTAAGGCTAAAATGCACAGGATAAAGATTTGTGCAGCCCCCTGAGCAGTGGCTGGTAGTCAATGACGGGTAAGATTTTCTCAAAATAAGTCAACCTAAGACAGGACATAGATAAAATCGTATCTATGCTCCAATGACGGGTAAGGCTTATTCTTTGGAGAAAACAACCTAAGGCAGGCAGTCATCTGCACCGCAACTAGACAGTGGTTGGCCTTAATTTTAATTAATAAAAAAGGGGGAACTGTCGGGAGCCATTTCTTTGTATTCAGGCTCATAGATGCAAATACAGCCTTGAGAGGTATAAGCTTTACCAAACAGGACGATTAAGATTTGTTGTTAAGAGTGCTATACATTTCCATAGCCAACGGCTATCTGAGGAGAGACTTGATTGTTCTTCAATCCAGGTGACCTCACCCACCCAGGGGGCATGACTCCCAGATGCAGGCAAGGAGGGAGGTGGTCTGAAGAAATCAGGTTAACAGAAAGGGGTGTTGACATTGTATGGTGGAGGGGACTTTGTATCTATTTCTTGTGCTCTGAAAGGATATATAAAGACTGGGCTGAATAAAGTCAAGGCTGATGCAGTATGGAACTGAGAGCCCTCCCGAAAAATCATCTTTTGTCTCTCTCTCTTTATTTTTCTTAATCCTCACTCCCTGTTTCAGGAACCGTTCGAACCTTTCAGCTCTGCCGGCGGGTCCCGGCACCATGGCCCCCTACGCCACCTGGGATGCACCTGTGTCACCTGGGCGGCCCCTGAGCCAGGTTCCAGACCCCGGCATCACCGTGTACACCCTGGCAGTCCCTGTACCGCCTGGGCGGCCCCTACAGCAGGTACAAGACCCTGGCATACCCGCGGGCAAACCCGGCACCCCTTGTGCCACCTGGGCGGCCCCTGCATCCCTTGGGAGGCCCTTACGCCAGGTACAAGACCTCGGTGTTACCGCGCGCAAACCAGGCATTCCCTGCGCCACCTGGGTGGACCCTAAGCCAGGTACCAGACCCCGGCGCCCCCATGCTCAACCCCGGTGGCTTCTGCGACACCTGGGTGGCCCCTGCGTCACCTGGGCTGCCCCTGCGCCAGGTACCAGACCCAGCGTCACCGCGCGCCACCCCAGAAGTCCCTGTGCCACCTGGTCATCCTCTGCATCACATGGGCAGTCCCTGCGCCACCGGGGCGGCCCCTGCACCATGTACCAGACCTCGGCGTCCCTGTGCACAACCCCGGCAGGCCCTGCGACACCTGGGCGGCCCATGCACCAGATACCAGACCCCGGCGTCCCTGCGTGCAACCCCGAAAGTTTTTGAGCCACCTGAGGGGCCCCTGTGCTAGGTACCAGACCCCGGCATCAATGCGAGACACCCCGGCAGGCTCTGCGCAATCTGGGAGGCCCCTACGCCTGGTACCAGATGCCAGCGTTACCGAGAGCCACCCCGGCAGTCCCTTCGCTCCCTGGGTGATCCCTGTGCCAGGTGCCAGATACCGGCGTCCACGTACTCAACCCCGCCAGCCCCTCGCCACCAAGGCGCCCCCGGAACCAAGTACCAGACCCCAGCATTCCTGATAGCAACCGCAGCAGCTCCTGCGCCACCTGGGTGTCCCCAGCATTACATGGACGGCCCCTGCATCACCTGGGCGGCCCCTGCGCCAGGTATCAGACCCCGGCGTCACCGCGTGCAACCCCGGCAGTTACTGCGCCACCTGGGTGGCCCCTGTGCCAAGTACCAGACTCCGGCATCATAGCGCAAACCCGGAAGCCCCTGTGCCACCTGGGCGTCCCCTGCATCCCCTGGGCGGCCCCTGTGACAGGTACAAGACCCCGGTGTTACCTCACGCATTCCCGGCTGCCACTGCACCACCTGGGGTTGCCTGCGCCAGGTAAATGACCCCGGCGTCTACGCGAGCAACCTCCGCAGCCCCTGCGCCACCTGGGTGACCCCTGCACAATGTACCACACCCCAGCGTCCCCGCGTGCAACCCCGAAAGTCCAGGACCCACATGCGTGGCCCCTGTGCTAGGTACCAGACCCCGGCGTCACCGCGCACAAACCCGGCAGCCTCTGCAACACCTGGGCGTTCCCTGCGACACCTGGGCGGCCCCTGCACTATTTACGAGACCCCGGGGTACACATGCGCAACCCCTACAGTCCCTGCGACTCCTGTGCAGCCCCTGCACCAAGTACCAGTTTCCCGCGTTCCCACACAGCATCCCAGAAGTCCCTGTGCCCCCTGGGCAGCCTCTGCATCACATGGGCGGCTCGTGCGACACCTGGGCAGCTCCAACACCATATACCAGACCCTGGCCTCTCCAGAGGCCCTGAGCCACCTGCGCGTCCTCTGCACCCGGTACGAGACCCCGGCATCCAAGTGCGCAAACCCGGCCCCCCTGCGCAACCTGGGCTGCACCTGCATCACCCAGTGGCCCCTGCGCCAGGTACCAGACCCCGGCATCCCCGCGCGCAAACCCGGCAGACCCTGTGCCACCTGGACATCCTCTGTGTCCCCTGGGCGGCCCCTGCGGCAGGTACAAAACCCCGGTGGTACCGCACGCAATCCCGGCAGCCCCTGCGCTCCTTGGGCGACCCCTGCGCCAGGTAACACACCCGGCATCCCCGCGCGAACCCCGGCAGCCCGTGCAATCAGGGATGCCCTGCACCAGGAACCAGACCTCAGCATCCCCGCGCACAAACCCGGCAGACCCTGTGCCACCTGGACGTCCCCTGCGTCCCCTGGGCGGCCCCTGCAGCAGGTACAAGACCCCGGTGTTACCACGCGCAACCCCGGCAGCCCCTGCGCTCCTTGGGCGACCCCTGCGCCAGGTAACACACCCTGCGTCCCCGCGCGCAACCCTGGCAGCACCTGCCATCTGGGCTGCCCCTTCGCCAGGTACCAGACCCCACCGTACACGCGCGCCACCCGAGCAGTCACTGCGCAACCTGGGCGGTCCCTGTGACTGGCACCAGACCCCGGCGTCTTTGCGCACAACCCCGGAAGTCCTTGCGCCACCTGGGTGGCCCCTGTACCAGGTACCAGATCCCAGAATAATCACGCCAACACTGGCAGCCCCTGTGCCACCTGCGCGTTCCCTGGGTGGACCTTGCGCCAGGTACAAGACCCCAGTGTTACCGCACGCTACCACGGCAACTCCTGCACTCCTTGGGCAAAGCCCGCCCCAGGTAACAGACCCCGGCGTCCCCTGGCAGCCCTGCCAACTGGGGTGCCCCTTCACCGAGTACCAGACCCCGCCATCCCCGCGCGCCACCACGGCTGTCACTGCGCCACCTGGGCAGTGACATGCAACCCCGGTAGCCCCTGCGCTTCTTGGGAGATGTCTGTGCCAGGTACCAGACCCCGGTGTCCCCGCGCGCCACCCCAACAGCCCCTGAGCCACCTGGGTGGCCTCTAAACCCATAATGAGGTTGACACCTGTTAACGCCGGTGTATGGTACCTGGCGCAGGGGCCGCCCAGGTAACGCAGGGGCCGCCCATGTGTCTCAGAGGATGCCAGGGTTGCGCACAGGGATGCCAGGGTCGCCCAAGGAGAGCAGGGACTGCCGGGGTTGCGCGCAGTAACACTGGCGTCTTGTACCTGGTGCAGGGGCCGCCCAGGGGACGCATGAGTCGCCAAGGTGGTGCAGAGACTGCTGGGGTGGCACGCGGGGACACCGGAGTCTGACCCCTAACGCAGAGGCAGCCCAGGTGGCGCAGGGACTGCCGGGGTTGCGAGCGGGGACGCCGGGGTATGGTATCTGGTGCAGGGATTGTCCAGGTGGCGCAGGGGTTGCTGGGGTTGTGCGCAGGGACGCCGGGGTGTGATACCTGGCACAGGGGCCGCCCAGGTGGTGCAGGGGCCGACAATATGATGCAGGCGCCGCCCAGGCGGCGCAGGGGCTGCTGCAGTTGCACGCAAGCATGCCGGGGACTGGTATTTGGAACAGGGGACGCCCAGGTGGCTAGGAGCTGCCGGGGTTGCGTACGTGGACGCCGGGGTCAGGTACCTGGCGCAGGGTTCGCCCAGGGAGCTCAGGGACTGCAGGGGTGGCGCGCGGGGATGCTGGGGTCTGGCATCTGGTGCAGGGGAAGCCCAGGTGGTGCAGTGGTTGCCGGGGTTGTGCGCAGGGACGCCGGGATCTGGTACATGGTGCAGGGGCCGCTCAGGTGGCAAAGGGGCTGCCCATGTGATGCAGAGGCCGCCCAGGTGGCACAGGGAATTCTGGGGCGGTGCGCGGGGACGCCAGGGTCTGGTACCTGGCGCAGGGACCGCCTAGGTTATGCACGCAGGACAGCCCAGGTGGCGCAGTGGTGCCAGGGTTGCGCACTCGGACGCCGGAGTCTTGTACCGGGTGCAGAGGCCGCCCAGGTGGCTCAGGGGCTGCTGGTGTCACGCGCAGGTTCGCCGGGGTCAGGTACCTGGCGCAGACATCCCCCAGGTGGCGCAAGGACTTCCGCGGTTGCACGCGAGTACGGCGGGGTCTGGTTCCTTGCGAAGGGGCAGCCCAGATGGCACAGGGGCTGCCCATGTGATGCAGAGGCCGCCCAGGTGGCACAGGGACTTCTGGGGTTTCGCGCGGGGACGCCAGGTTCTGGTATCTGGTGCAGGGGCCGCCAAGGTGTTGCAAGGCCTTCCAGGGAGGCTCGAGGAGCTGCCGGGGTTGTGCGCAGGGACGCTGGGGTCTGGTACATGGTGCAGGGGCCGCCCAGGTGGCCCAGGGGTTGCCCATGTGAAGTAGAGGCCGCACAGGTGGTACAGGGACTTCAGGGGTGGCGCGCGGACACGCCAGGGTCTGGTATCTGGTGCAGGGGCCTCTCAGGTGAAGCAGGTGCAGCCAGGTGGCGCAGAGGCTGCTTGGGTTGCGCGCGGTGATGCTGGGGTCTGGTACCTAGCACAGGGGCCCACCAGGTGGCGCAAGGACTTCCACAGTTGCACGCGGGGATGGCGGTGTCTGGTACCTGGCGAAGGGGCAGCCCACTTGGCAGGGGCTGCCGAGGTTGCACTCGGGGACGCCGGGATTTGGTACCTGGCACAGGCATCGCCCACGGAGCGCAGGGGCTGCCTGGGTTGCGCGCAGTAACACCGGGGTCTTGTACCTGGCACAGCGGCCGCCCAGGGGACGCAGGGTACGCCCAGGTGGCACAGGGGCTACCGGGTTTGCGCGCGATGATTCCGGGGTCTGATACCAGGCGCAGGGGCCGCCCAGGTGTCGCAAGAACTGCCGGGGTGGCACTCAGTGACACCGGAGTCTGATACCTGGCGCAGGGGCGGTCTAGATGGTGCAGGGGCCGCCCTTCTGATTCAGGGGCCACCCAGGTGGCGCAGGAGTTGCCTCTGCACACGGTATAAGACCCCGGCGTCCAAGTGCGCAACCCAGGCACCCATGTGCCACCTGAGCTACACCTGCCACACCTGGGAGGCCCCTGCGCCAGGAATCAGATGCTGGCGTTACCGCGCACCACCCCGGCAGGCCCTGTGCTCCCTGGGCGACCCCTGCGCCAGGTACAAGACCCCAGCATCCACGTACGCATCCCCAGCAGCCCCTCGCCACCTGGACGCCCCCTGTGCCAAGTACCAGACCCGGCATGCCTGTGCATACCCGCAGCATCCCCTCGCCACCTGGGCCACCGCTGCATCACATGTGCGGCCCCTGCACCACCTGTGCGGCCTCTGTGCCAGGTGTGCGACCCTGGCGACCCTGCGCTGAACCCCAGCAACCCCTGCGCCATCTGGCGGCCCCTGCGCCAGATACCAGACCCCGGGGTCCCCGTGCTCAACCTGATAGCCCCTGTGCCCGCGAGCCACCCGGCAGGTCCAGCACCACCTTGGCGGCCCATGCGCTAGGTACAAGACCCCGGCATCCCCGCGCGCAAACCCGATAGCCCCTGTGCCACCTGGGCTTCCCCTGCGTCCCCTGAGCGGCCAGTGTGTCCGGTACAAGACCCCGGTGTTACCGCGTACAACCCCGGCAGCCCCTGAGCCACCTTGGCGGCTTCTTCACCCGGTACGAGACCATGGCGTCCAAGTGAGCAACCCCGGCACCCCTACACTACCTGCGCTGCACCTACGTCACCTGGGAGGCCCCTGCGCCAGGTACCAGGCGACAGGGTTACCGCGCGCCACCCCGGCAGTCCCTGCCTTCCCTGGGTGACTCCTGTGCCAGGTGTCAGACCCCGGCGTCCACTTACCCAACATCGGCAGCCCCTCGCCACCTGGGCGAGCCCGGTCCCATGTACCAGACCCCAGCATGCCTGCGAGCAACCGCAGCAGCCCCTGCGCAATCTGGCCTGCCCCTGCATCACATGGGCGGCCACTGCACCACCTGGGCGGCCCCTGCGCCATGTATCAGACCCGGCGTCACCGAGTGCCACGCCGGCAGTTACTGTGCCACTTGGGCATACCCTTCGCCAGGTACCATACCCCGGCATCATTGCGCACAAACACGGCAGCCCCTGTGCAACCTGGGCGTCACCCGCGTCCCCTGGGCGGCCCCTGCGCCAGGTATAAGACCCCGTGGTTACCGCACCCAACCCTGGCAGCCCCTGAGCTCCTTGGGCGACACCTGCAGCAGGTAACAGACCCCGGCATCCTCGCGCGAACCCCAGCTGTCACTGCAACATCCGGGGTCCCCTGCACCAGTTACCTGACCCCGGCGTCCCCGCACGCAACCCCGGCAGCTCCTGCGCCACCTGGGCAGCCCCTGCACCAAGTACCACATCCCAGCGTCCCCGCTTACAACCTCGAAAGTCCTTGAGCGACATGCGTGGCTCTTGCGCCATGTACGAGACACTGGCATCCACGTGCACAACCCCGGCAGCTTCTGCGCCTCCTGGGCGGCCCCTGCACCATGTACCAGACCCTGGCATACATGCGCACCATCCCAGAAGTCCCTGTGCCACCTGGGTGGCCTCTACATCACATGTTCGGCCCCTGAGCCACCTGGGCGGCTCTTGCACCATGTACCTGACCGCGGCGTGCACGAGAGCCACTCCAGAGGCCTTCAGCTTCCTGGGCGGCCTCTGCAACCGGTTGGAGACCCCGGCGTTCAAGTGCGCAACCCCGGCACCCCTGCGCCAACTGGGCTGAAACTGTGTCATCTGGGCGGTCCCTTAGCCAGGTACCACACCCTGCCGTCCCCGCGTGCAAACCCAGCAGGCTATGCGACACCTGGGTCTCCCTGCACCACATACCAGACCCTGTCGTCCCCGTGTGCAACCCAAAAGTCCTTGAGCCACCATGGGGGCTCCTGTGCTAGTTACCAGACCCGGTGTAACCGCGAGCCACCCCGGCAGGTCCTGCGACGCCTCGAGTGCCCCTGCACTAGGTACCAGACCCCGGCATCCCCGCGTGCAACCCCGGAAGTCATTGCGCCAAATGCGGGAGCCCTGCACCAGGTACCTGACCCCGGCATCCTCGCGCACAATCTCGGTAGTTCCTGTGCCACCTGGGCGACCCCTGCACCATGTACCACACCCCAGTGTCCCCGCATGCAACCCCGAATGTACTTAAGCCACCTGGGGGCCCCCGGTGCTAGGTATCAGTCCCCGGCGTCACCGCATTCAACTCCGGCAGCATCTGAGACACATGGGTGGCCCCTACGAAACCTGGGCGGCCCCTGACAATATACAAGACCCTGGCGTCCACGTACGCAACCCTGGCAGCCCCTGCGCTCCTTGGGCTACACCTGCACCAGGTACCAGACCCCGGTGTCCCCGCGCGCCACCCCAGCAGCCCCTGAGCCACCTGGGCGGCCTCTGCACACGGTACGAGACTCCGGCGTCCAAGTGCGTAACCCCAGCACCCATGTGCCACCTAGGCTGCACCTGTGTCACCTGGGTAGCCCCTGCGCCAAGTACCAGAACCCAGCATCCTCACGCGCCACCTGGCGGCCCCTGTGCCAGGTACCAGACCCCAGCATCCCCGCGCGCAAACCCGGCAGCCCCTGTACCACCTAGGCGTCCCCTACGTCCCCTGGACGGCCCCTGCACCAGGTACAAGTCCCCGGTGTTACCGCGCGCAACCCAGCAGCCCCTGTGCTACCTGGGTGTCCCCTGTGTCCCCTGGGAGTCTCCTGTGCCAGGTACAAGACACCGGTGATACCGCACGCAACCACAGCAGCCCCTTTGCTCCTTGGGCGACCCCTGCACCAGGTACCAGACCCGGCGTCCCCGCGCACAACCCCGGCAGTCCCTGTCATCTGGGCTGCCCCTTCGCCAGGTTCTGACACCGCCGTCCCTGCGCGCAACCCTAGCAGTCACTGCACCATCTGGGCGGTCCCTGCGCCGGGTACCAGACCCTGGCGTCCTCGCTCGAACCCCGGAAGTCCTCGCGCCATCTTGGGGCCCCCTACGCTAGGTACCAGACCCCCGCGTACTCGTGCACAACCAGGACAGTTCCTGCGCCACCTGTGAGATCCCTGCATCAGGTACCTAACCCCGGCTTCCCCACGTGCAACCCCGAAAGTCATTGAGCCACCTGGGGGGCCCTGTGCTAGGTAACAGACGCCGGCTTCACCGCGAAACACCCTGGCAGTCCCTGCGCCACCTGGATGGAACCTGCGCCAGTACCAGACCCCAGTGTCCACGTGTACAACCCCGGCAGTCCCTGCGCCACCTGGGCGGCTCCGGCACTAGGGGTCAGTTCCCAGTGTCCCCGCGTGCCACCCAAGCTGTCCCTTCGCCACCTTGGCATCCCCTGCGCCAGGTACCAGACCCCAGCATTCCTGCACGCAAACCCGACAGCCCCTATACCACCTAGGCATACCCTACGTCCCCTGGGTGGCCCCTGCACCAGGTACAAGACGCCGGTGTTACCACGCATAACCCCGTCAGCCCCTGTGCTCCTTGGGCGACACCTGCACCAGGTACCAGACCCCGGCGTCCTAGCGTGCAACCCCGGAAGTCCTTGCGCCACATGGGGAGCCCTGTGCTAGGTATGAGACCCCAGCGTCCTCGCGCATAATAACAGCATTTCCTGCACAACCTGGGTGACCCCTGTGCCAGGTACCTGACCCCGGCACACCGTGGTCTTACCCCCATGGCAGAGGGCCGCCCAGGTGGCGCCGGGACTGCCGGGGATGTACTCGGGGATGTTGGGGTCTGGTAGCTTGCGCAGAAGACAACCAGGTGTAGCAGGGCCTGCCGGGGTTGCGCTCGGGAATGTCGGGTTAGGTACCTGGTACAGGGGTCGCCCAGGTGGCGCAGGAACCGCCGTGGTTGTGCGCGACGACGCCGGGGTCTGGAACCTAGCACAGGTGCCCCCCAGGTAGCACAAGTACTACTGGGGTGTCGCGCAAGGACGCCGGGGTCTGATACCTGGCACAGGCGCTCCCCAGGTGGCTCAAGGACTTTCGGGGTGGCAAGCGGGGACGCCGGGGTCTGGTACCTAGCACAGGGGCCACCCAGGTGGTTCAAGGACATGCGGGGTTGCACGCGGGGACGCCGGGGTCTGGTATCTGGCTCAGGGGTCGAACAGGTGGTACAAGAACTGCCGGGGTTGCACGCGGTGACCCCGGGGTCTGATACCTGGCACAGGGGCCGCCCATGTGGTGCAGGGGCCGCCCATATGATGCAGGGGCTGCCCAGGTGGTGCAGGGTCTGCTGCGGTTGCGCGCAGACATGCAGGAGTCTGGTCCTTGGCACAGGGGGCGCCCAGGTGGAGAGGGGCTGCCGGGGTTGCGTACGTGGATGACGGGGTCTGGTACCTGGCGCAGGGGTCGCCCAGATTGCGCAGGGACTTCCGGAGTGTTGCGCGGTAAAGCTGGCTTCTTGTACCTGTGCCGGGGCTACCTAGGTGACACAGGTGCAGCCCAGGTGGCGCAGGGGCTGCTGGGGTTGCGTGCCGTAAAACCGAGGTCTTGTACCTAATGCAGGGGCATCCTACGGGACGCAGGGGATGCCCAGGTGGCACAGGGGCTGCCAGATTTGCGTGCGATGGTGCCGGGGTCTGGTACCTGGCGCAGGGTTCGCCCAGGTGGCCCAGGAACTGCTGGGGTTGCACGCTGTGACGCCGGGGTCTGATACCTGGTGCAGGGGCCGCCCAGGTGGTGCAGGAGCCACTTTTCTGATGCAGGGGCTGCCCAGGAGGCGCAGGGGCTGTTGCTGTTGTGTGCAGTTATGCTGGGGTCTGGTACTTGGCACCGGGGTCGCCCAGTTGGCATGGGGCTGCCAAGGTTGCATACCTGGACGCAGGGGACTGGCAACTGGCGCAGGGGTCGCCCAGGAAGCGCAGGGATTGCCGGGGTGGCGTGCGGTAACGCCGGCGTATGGAACTTGGCGCAGGGGTAGCCCAGATGATGCAGGTGCACCCCAGGTGGCACAGGGGTGCCGGAGTTGCGCACTTGGATGCCGGGGTCCCGTATCGGATGCAGAGGCCGCCAAGGTGGCTCAAGGACATTCTGGGTTGCACACGGGATCGCTGGGACTTCTACCTAATGCAGGGACCGCCCAGGTGGCACAGTGACTGCTGGGGTTGCACGTGGGAATGGCGGGGTCTGGTACCTGGCGAAGGGGCAACCCAGATGGCAGGGGCTGCCGGGGTTGCGTGCAGGGCCGTCCATGTGACGCAGGTTTAGCCCAGGTGGCTCAGGGGTGCCGAGGTTGCACACATAGACGCCAGGGTCTCCTACCAGGTGCAGAGGCCTCCCAGATGGCTCAGGGCCTCTGGAGTGGTGCACTTGGACGCTGGAATCTTGTATATGGTTCAGGTTCCGCCCAGGCAGCGCAGGGGCCGCCCATGTGATGCAGTGGTCGCCCAAGTGGCACAGGGACATCTGGGATGGTGCGCGTGGACGCCGGGGTCAGGTACATTGTGCAAGAGCCGCCCAGGTGGCGCAGGGATCGCACATGTGATGCAGAGGCCGCCCAGGTGGCACAGGGACTTCTGGGATGGCGCACGGGGACGCCGGGGTCTGGTACTTGGTGCAGGGGCCACCCAGGAGGCGAAGCGGCTGCCGGGGTTGTGCACGTGTACGCTGGGGTCTTGTACCTGGTGCAGGGGCCGCCCAGGGGACGCAGGGGAAGCCCAGGTGGCACAGGGGCTACCGGGTTTGTGCGCGGGGAAGCCGGGGTCAGGTACCTGATGCAGGGGTCGCCCAGGTGGCGTAGGAACTGCCATTGTTGTGCGCGAGGATGCTGGGGGTTGGTACCTAACGCATGGGACCCCAGGTGGCACAAGGACTTCTGGGGTTTCACGCAGTAACACCGGGGTCTTGTACCTGGCGCAGGGCCCACCCAGGGGTCACAGGGATACCTAGGTGGCACAGGGGCTGCCGGGATTGCGCGTGGAGATGCAGGGGTCTGGTACCTGGCTCAGGGGCCGACTTGGTGGCCCAAGGTCTGCTGGGGTGGTACGCAGGGACGCCGGGGACTGACCCCTAGTGCAGAGGCCGCCCAAGTGTCACAGGGGCTGCCGGGTTTGCGCGTGATGATGCTGGGGTCTGGTACCTGGAGCAGAGGCCGCCCAGGTGTCCCAGTAACTGCTGGAGTTGCACGAGGTGACGCCGTGGTCTGATACCTGGCCCAGGGGCCGCCCAGGTAACGCAAGTGCAGCCCAGGTGCCGCAGGGATGCCGGGGTTGCACACTTGGACGCCGGGGTCTCGTACCAGGTGCAGAGCACACCCAGGTGGCTCAGGGGCTGCTGGGGTGGCGCGCGGGGACGCCGGGGTCGGGTACTTGTCACAGGGGCTGCCCAGGAGGCGCAGGGTCTGCCAGGGTTGCGCACGTGGTCGCCGGGGTCTCATACATGGCGCATGGGCGACCCCTGAGCCAGGTACCAGACCCCGGCGTCCTCGTACGCAACCCCGGGAGCCCTTGGCAACCTGGGCGCCCCCAGTGCCAAGTACCAGACCCCGGCATGCCTGAGAGCAAAGGCAGCAGCCCCTGCGCCACCTGGGCGGACCCTGCGTCACATGGGCGGCCCCTGCACCACCTGGGTGCCCCCTGCGCCAGGTATCATACCCCGGGGTCACCGCGTGCAACCCCGACAGTTACTGTGCCACCTGGGCGGCCTATGAGCCAGGTACCAGACCCCGGCATCATCGCGCGCAACCCCGGCTGCCCCTGCGCCACCTGTGCCGCCCCTGCACCATGTACAACACCCCAGCATCTCCGCGTGCAACCTCGAAAGTCCTTGAGCCACTTGGAGGGCCCCTGTGCTAGGTACCAGACCCCGGCGTCCCTGCGCGCAACACCCGTAGCCACTGCGATACCTGGGTGGCCCCTGCTCCACCTGGATGGCCCCTGCACCAGGTACCAGACCCCGGCGTCACCGGGAGCCACCCTGGAAGGCATTGCGAAACCTTGGCCGCCTCTGCACCATGTACGAGACCCCGGCGTCCACTTGCGCATCCCCTGATGCCCCTTTGCCTCCTGAGCAGCCCCTGCACCAGCGGGCCCGTTCACCATGTACCAGACCCCGGCTTCCCCCCGTGCAACTCCGAAAGTCCTTGAGCGCCCTGGGGGGCTCCTATGCTAGGTAACAGACCCTGGCGTCCACGTGCACCACCTCGGCAGCCCCTGCACCTCCTTGGCGGCCCCTGCACCAAGTACCAGACCCTGGGCTCCCCGTGTGACACTCCAGAAGTCCCTGTGCCACCAGGGCGGCCTCTGCATAACATGGGCGGCCCCTGCGCCAACTGGGCGGCTCCTGTGCCAGGTACCAGACCCCGGCGACTCCTCACGCCATGCCGGCAGTTTCTGCACCACCTGGGCGGCCCCTGCAACAAGTACCCGACCCCGACATCCATGCGCGCCACCCCAGCAGCCCCTGAGCCATCTGGGCGGCCTCTGCACCCGGTATGAGACCCCGGCGTCACCGCGTGCAACCCCAGCAGTTTTGGGCCACCTGGGCGGCCACTGTGCCAGGTACCAGACACCGGCATCATCGCGCACAAACCCGGCAGCCCAAGTGTCACCTGGGTGTCCCCTGCATCCCTGGGGAGCCCCTGCGCTAGGTACCAGTCTCCGCCGTCCCCGCGTGCAACCCCGGAAGTCCTTGCGCCACCTGGGGGACCCTTGCGCCAGGTACCAGACCCCGGCGTCCTCGCGTGCAACCCCAGCAGATCCTGTGCCACGTTAGCGACCCTTGCACCATGTACCACACCCCAGCGTCCCTGCGTGCAACCCCGAAAGACCTTGAGCCCCCTGGGGGTCTCCTGTGCTAGGAACCAGACCCCGTCATCCTACGCTCAACCCTAGGAACCTTTGTGACACCTGGGCGCCCCGTGCGATATCTGGGCGGTCCCTGACAATATACGAGACCCCATCTTCCAAGTGCGCAACCCCGGCACCCATGTGCCAACTGGGCTGCAACTGCGCCACCTCGGGGGCCCCTGCTCCAGATAATAGACCCGGGCGTCCTCGCACGCAACCCCGGCAGTCCCTGTGCCACCTGGGCGGCCTCGGCACTAGGGGTCAGACCCCGGTGTCCAACGTGCCACCCCAGCAGTCCCTGCACCACCTTGGCGGCCCCTTCGTCCCCTGGGTGGCCCCTGCACAAGGTACAAGACCCAGGTTTTACTGTGCGCAACTCCAGCAGCCCCTGCGCTCCATGGGCGACCCCGTAGTCCCCGCGCGCAACCCCTGCCTCCTCTGAGACACCTGGGCGGCCCCTGCGTCAGCTGGGTGGCCCCTGCGCTAGGTAGCACATGCAGGTGTTACCACGCGCCAACCCGGCCATCCCTGTGACACCTGGGCGACCCCTGCGCAAGGTACCAGACCCCGGAGTCCAAGTATTCAACCCCGGAAGTACTTGCTCAACCTGGGGCCCCCTGCACTAGGTACCAGACCCCTGCGTCCTTTCGCACAACCACGGCAGTTCCTGTGCCACCTGGGCGACCCTTGCGCCAGGTACCTTACCCCGGTTTTCCCGCGTGCAACCGCGGCCGGCCCTGCGACACCTGGGCGGCCCCTGCACCAGATACCAGACCACGGCATCCTTGAGTGCAACCCCAGTAGTCCCTGCGCCACCTGGGCGGCCTCGGCGCTAGGGGTCAGACCCCGGTTTTCCCGCGTGCCACCCCCGCTTGCCACCCTGCGATACCTGGGCTGCAACTGCGTCACCTGGGTGGCTCCTGCACCGAGTACCAGACGCCGGTGTTACCGCACGAAACCCTGGCAATCCCTGCGCTCTCTGGGCAATCCCAGCGCCAGGTTCCAGACGCCGGCGTCCAGGTACGCAACCCCGGCAGTTCCTGCGCCACCTGGGTGACCCCTGTGACACCTGGGCGGCCCCAGCGTCACTGCGTGGAACCCGAAAGTCCTTGAGCCACCTGGCAGGCCCCATTGCTAGCTACCAGACCCTGGCGTCACCACGCGCAACCCAGGCAGACTCTGCGTCACCTGGGTGGCCCCTGCGACACCTGGGCGGCCCCTGCGCCATGTACGAAACCCCGGCGTCCAAGTGCGCAACCCCGGCAACCCTGCGCCACCTGTGTTGCCCCTGCGTCACCTGGGCGGCCCCTGTGCCAAGTACCAGACGCCGGCGTTACCGCATGCCACCACTGCAGTCCCTGCGCTCCCTGAGCGACCCCTGCACCAGGTACCAGACCCCGGCGTCCATGTACACAACCCCGGCAGTCACTGCGACACATGGGCGGCCCCTGAGCCATGTACGAGATCCTGGCGTCCACGTGCGCAACCCAGCAGCCCCTGCGCCTCCTGGGCAGACGTGCGCCAAGTACCAGACCCCGGCGTTCCTGTGCACCACCCAAGAAGTCCCTGTGCCATCTGGGTGACCTCTGCATTACATGGGCAGCCCCTGCCCCACCTGGGCGGCTCCTGCACCATGTACCCGGCGTCCACACGCACCACCGCAGCCGCCCCTGAGCCATCTGGGCGGCCCCAGCACCCGGTATGAGACCCCGTCGTCCAATTGCACACCGCCGGCCAACCTGCGCCATCTGGGCTGGCCCTAAGACAGGTACCAGACCCCGGCATCTCCGCGCGCAAACCCGGTGGCCCCTGTGCCACTTGGGTGTCCCCTGCGTCCGCTAGGTGGCCCCTGAGCCAGGTACAAGACCCCGGTGTTACCGCTCGAAACCCAGGCCAACCCTGTGCTCCTTGGACGCCTGCGCGAGGGACCAGACCCGTGCGTCCCAGCATGTAACCCCTGTAGCCTCTGCGACACCTGGGTGGCCCCTGCGTCACCTGGGCAGCCCCTGCGCTCGGTACCAGACCCCGGCGTCACCGCGAGCCACCCTGGAAGGCCTTGCGACACCTTGGCAGCCCTTGCACCATGTTCCAGACCCTGGCATCCCCGCGAGCCACCTCAGAAATCCCTGTGCCACCTGGGCGGCCTCTGCAACACATGGGCAGCCCCTGTGACACCGGGGCGGCCCCTGCACCATGTACCAGACCCTTGTGTCCCTGCGCAAAACCCCAGCAACCCCTGTGCCACCTGGGAGACCCCAGCATCAGAAGGGCGGCTCCTGCACCAACTGGGCGGCCCCTGCACCAAGTATCAGACCCCGGCGTCACCGCGTGAAAACCCGGAAATTACTGCGCCACCTGGGCGGGCCCTGCGCCAGGTACCAGACCCTGGCATAAGCGCACACAAACCCTGCAGCGCCTATGCCACCTGGGCATCCCCTGAGTCCCCTGGGCGGCCCCTACACAGGTACAAGACCGCGGTGTTACTGCACGCAACCCCGGCAGGCCCTGCGCTCCTTGGGCGACTCCTACACCAGGAACCAGATCCCAGCATCCCCGTGCGCAACACCGGCAACCCCTGCCAACTCGGCTGCCCCTTCGCCAGGTACCAGACCCCGCCATCCCCAAGCGCCACCCCCTCTTGCCACCCCTGCTATCACTGCAAACCTGGGAGAACCAGGTACCTGACCCTGGCGTCCCCCTTGCAACCCCAGAAGGCTATGCGACACCTGGGCGGAACCTGTGCCAGATACCAGACCCCGGCATCCCAATGTGCAACCCTGAATATCTTTGAGCCACCTGGGGGGCCCCTGTGCTAGGTACCATACCCTGGCGTCACAGCGAGCCACCCCGGCAGGCCCTGTGCCACCTGGTGGACCCCTGCGCTAAGTACCAGACCCCGCCGTCCCCACGTGCAACCACGGAAGTCCTTGTGCCACCTGGCGGACCCCAGCACCAGGTACCTGACCCCGGCGTCCTCGCACGCTACCCCGGCAGTTCCTGCGCCACCTGGGTGACCCCTGCACCATGTTCCACACTCCAGCGTCCCCGCGTGCAACCCCGAAACTCCTTGAGCTACCTGGGCGGCCCCTATACTAGGTACCAGAACCTGGGTCACCGCGTGCATCCCCGGCCGCCTCTGCAACACCTGGGCGGCCACTGAGACACCTGGGCGGCCCCTACACAATGTACGGAACCCCGGTGTCCAGGTGCGCAACCCCGTCAGCCCCTGTGCTTCCTGGGCGGCCCCTTCGCCAAGTACCAGACCCTGGCGCCCCCGCGTGCCACCCAAACAGCCCCTGAGCCACCTGGGCGGCCTCTGCACCCGGTAAGAGACCCCAGCGTCCAATTGGCAAACTCGGCACCCCTGCATCACCTGGGCTGAACCAGCGTGACCTGTGCGGCCCCTGTGCCAAGTACCAGACCCCGGCGTCCTCACGCGCAACTCTGGGAGTCCTTGCGCCACCTTGGGTCCCCAGCGCTAGGTACCAGACCCCAGCATCCTCGCGCACAACAATGGCAGTTCCAGCACCACCTGGGCGCCCCTGCACCAGGTACCTGACCTCAGCATCCCCGAGCGCAAACCTGGCAGGCTATGCGACACCTGAGCGGCCCCTTCGCCAGATACCAGAACCCGGAGTCCCCACGTGCAGCCCCGAAAGTCCTTGAGCACCCTGGGGGACCCTGTGCAAAGTACCAGACCCCGGCGTCACCGCGAAACACCCCGGAAGTCCTTGCACCACCTGGGGGACCCCTGAGCCTGGTACCTGACCCCGGCGCCCTCACGCAGAACCCCAGCAGTTCCTTGGCAACCAGGGCGACCCCTGCGCCAGGGACCTGACCCCGGCGTCCCCGCGTGCAACACCGGCAGCCCCTGCGCCACCTGGGCGGCCCCTGCACCATATACCACACTACAGCATCCACACGTGCAACCCTGAAAGTACTTGAGACACCTGGGGGCCCCTGTTCTAGGTACCAGACCCCAGCATCATCGCGAGCCACCCCGGCAGGTCCTGTGCAACCTGTGCGGCCCCTGTGCTAGAGGTCAGAACCAGGTGTCCCCGTATGCCAACCCAGCAGACCCTTTGCCACCTTGGCGGACCCTGCATCCCCTGGGCGGCCCCTGCACCAGTTGCAAGACTCCGGCATCACCGCGAAACACCCTGACAGCCCCTGCCACCTGGGCAGCCCCTGCGCTAGAACCCGGCGTCCACGCGTGCCACAACAGCAGAATCTGAGCCACCTGGGTGGCCTCTGCACCCGGTATGAGACCCCGGCGCCCAAGTGTGCCACCCCGGGACCCATGTGCCACCTGGGCGGCCCCTGCATCACATGAGAGGCCCTTGCACCACCTGCGTCTCCTGGACGGCCCCTGCGCCAGGTACCAGACGCTGGTGTTACCGCGCGCCACCCCGGAAGTCCCTGAGCTTCCTGGGCGGCTCCTGGGCCAGGTACCAGACCCCGGCATCATTGCGCGCAAACCCTGAAGCCCCTGTGTCACCTAGGCGTCACCTGCGTCGCCTGGGCTGTCCCTGTGCCATGTTCAAGACCCCGGTGTTACTACGCGGAACCCTGGCAGTTCCTGCACCACCTGGGCATCCCCTGCACCATGTACCACACACCAGCGTCCCCATGTGAAACCCCGAAAGTCCTTGAGACACCTGGGGGGCCAATGTGCTAGGTACCAGACCCCGGCGTCACCGCGCGCAACCCCGGAAGCCCCTCCGACACCTGGATGGCCCCTGCCACACCTGGGTAGCCCCTGCGCCATGTCCGAGACCCCGGCGTCCACGTGCGCAACCTCGGCAGCCCCTGCGCCTCCTGGGCGGCCCCTTCGCCAAGTACCAGACCCCGGCGTCCCCGCGCGCCACCCTAGCAGCCCCTGAGACACCTGGATGGCATCTGCACCCGGTGCGAGACCCAGGCATTCAAATGCGCAACGCCAGCACCCCTGCGCCACATGGGCTGCACCTGCGTCACCTGGGCGGCCCCTGCGCCAAGTACCAGACCCCGGCGTCCTCGCGCGCAACTCCGGAAGTCCTTGTGCCACCTGGGGTCCCCGGCACTAGGTACCAGATCCCGGAGTCCTCACGCACAACAATGGCAGTTCCTGTGCCAACTGGGCTGCCCCTTCGCCAAGTACCAGACCACGTCATCACCGCGTGCAACCGCAGAAGTCTTTGCGCCACCTGGTCGGCCCTGCGCCAGATACCAGACCCCGGCGTCCCCACGTGCAACCCCGAAAGTCCTTGAGCCACCTGGGGGGCCGCTGTGCTAGGTACCAGACCCCGGCGTCACCGCGAGCCACCCTGGCAGGCCCTGCGCCACCTTGGTGGCCCCTGCGCAAGATACCAGACCCTGGTGTCCCCATGTGCCACCCCAGCAGTACCGGCCCCACCTTGGAGGCCCCTACGCCAGGTACCAAACCCCAGCAACCCCCCGTGCAAACCCGGCAGCCCTTGTGCAACCTGGGCGTCCCTTTCGTCCCTGGACAGACCCTGCGCCAGTTACCAGACCCCGGCGTCCCCGAGCACAACCCCGGCAGCCCCTGCCAACTGAGCTGCCCCTTCACCAGGAACCAGACACCGCCTACCCCGCGCGCCACCCCGGCAGTCTCTGCACCACCTGGGCGGTCGCTGCGCCAGGTCCAAGTCCCCGGCGTCCTCACACGCAACCCCGAAAGTCCTTGCGCCACCTGGGGGGCCCCTGTGCTAGGTACCAGACCCCGACATCACCGCGCGCAACCCCGGCAGCTTCTGCGACACGTGGGCGGCCCCTACGATACCTGGGCATCCTCTGCGCCATGAAAGAGACACCGGCTTCCACGTTCGCAACCTCGGGAGCCCGTGCGCCTCCTGGGCGACCCCTGCGCCCGCCAAGTGTCAGAACCCGGCGTCCCTGCGCGCCACCCCAGAAGTCCCTGTGCCACCTGGGCGGCCTCTGCATCACATGGGCGGCCCCTGCACCACCTGGGCGGCTCCCACAACATGTAACAGACCCCGGCTTCCATGCACGCCACAAAAGCAGCCCCAGAGACACCTTGGCAGCCTCTGCACCCGGTACGAGACCCCGGCGTCCAAGTGCACAACCCCGGCACCCCTGCGCCACCTGGGCTGCACCTGCGTCACCTGGGCGGCCCCTGTGCCAATACCAGACACCAGCCTTACCACGCGCCAATCCGGTAGTCCCTTCGCTCCCTGGGCGACCACTGCACCAGGTGCCAGACCCCAGCGTTCCCGCGCGCAACCCCAGCAGGCTCTGCGACATCCGGGGGACCCCTACGCCAGGTACTTTACCCTGGCATCCTCACGCGCAAGCCCGGCAGTTCCTTCACCAACTGGGCAACTCCTGCGCCAAGGACCTGACCCTGGCGTCCCCGCGCGCAACCCCAGAAGCCCCTACGCCACCTGGGTGGCCCCTGCACCATATACCACACCCCAGCGTCCCCGCGTGCAACCCCGAAATCCTTGAGCCACCTGCCCCGCGCGCCACCCCGGCAGTCCCTGCGCTCACTGGGCGAACCCTGCGCCAGGTACCTGACCCCGGCGTCCACGTACGCAACCCCGGCAGCTCCTAGCCACCTGGGCGTCCCCTGTTCCAAATACCAGTCCCCGGCATGCTTGCGTGCAACTGCAGCAGCCCCTGCGCCGCCTGGGCGGCGCCTGCATCATATTGTCGGCCCCTGCACCACCTGGGCGGCCCTTGTGCCAGGTATCACACCCCGGCGTCCCTGCGCACAACCCCAGAAACCCCTGCGCCACCTGGGCGGTCCTTGCGCCAGATACCAAACCCGGCGTCCCCGCGCGCAACCTCAGCAGACCCTGCAGCACCTGAGCAGCCTCTGCGCTAGGGGTCAGACCCCGGTTTCCCCTCGTACCACCCCAGCAGTCCCTGTGCCACCTTGGCAGCCCCTGCAGCCCCTGCGCCACGTACAAGACCCAAGTGTTACCGCGCGCAACCCCGGCAGCCACTGCATTACGTGGGCGACCCCGGCGTCCCTGCGTGCAACCCCGGCACACTCTGAAACACATGGGTGGACCCTGTGTCACCTGGGTGGCCTCTGCACCAAGTACCAGACGCCAGCGTTACCACACGCCAACCTCGGAGTCCCTGCGCTCCACTTGGGCGACCCCTGCACCATGTACCAGACCCCGGCGTTCCCCGCGCAACCCCTTCAGCCCCTTGCAACTGGGCTGCCCCTTCGCCAGGTACCAGACCCCGTCGTCCCCACCCGACACCCCAGCAGTCACTGCACCACCTGGGCGGTCCCTGCGCCAGGTACCAGACCCCGGAGTCCTCGCGCACAACCCCGGAAGTCCTTGCGCCGCCATGTTCCAGACCCCGCCATCCCTGCATTCAAGCGCGGAATTCCTTGCGCCACCTGGGGGACCCCTGTGCCAGGTACCAGACCCCAGGGTTCACATACGCAACCCAGGCAGCCCCTTGCCACCTGGGAGCCCCCTGTGCCATGTAACAGACCCCGGCGTCACTGCGTGCAAACCTGGCATTTCCTGCACCACCTGGTCGGCCCCTGCACCACATACCAGACCCCGGCGTTCCCGCGTGCAACCCCAAAAGTCCTTGAGCCACCTGGGGATCCCCTGTGCTAGATGCCAGCCCCTGAGCCATCCGTGCTGCATCTGTGTCACCTGTGCGGCTCTGGCGCCAGGTAATAGAAGCCGGCGTTACCGCAGACCACCCCGGCAGTCCCTGCGCCGCCTGGCGGCCCCTGCGCCAGGTACCAGACCCTGGCATCCTCGCGTGCAACCTCGAAAGTCCTTACGCCACCTTGGGTCCCTTACGCTAGGTACCAGACTCCGGCGTCCTCGTACACAACAATGGCAGTTCCTGCGCCACCTGGGCGACCCCTGTGCCAGGTACCTGACCCCAGAGTCCCCGCGTGCAACCCCGGCAGGCTATTCGACACCTGGACGGCTCCTGCACCAGATACCAGACCCCGGCTTCCACTTGTTCAACCCCAAAAGTCCTTGAGCCACCTGGGGGCTCCTGTGCTAGGTACCAAACCCCTGTATAACCGTGAGCCACCCCGGCAGGTCCTGTGACACCTGGGGTGTCCCTGCGCTAGGTACCAGACCCCGGGGTCCCCGAGTGCAACCACAGAAGTACTTGCGCCACCTGGGGGACCCCTTCAACAGGTACCTCACCCAGGCGTCCTCTCGCGCAACCCCGGCAGTTCCTGTGCCACGTGGGCGACCCCTGAACCATGTACCACACCCAGCGTCCCCGCGTGCAACCCCGAATGTTCTTGAGCCACCTGGGGGGCCCCTCTGCTAGGTACCAGAAACCGGCGTCACCGTGCGCAACCCCGGCAGCCTCTGCGACACCGGGGAGGCCCCTGCGACATTTGGGCGGCCCCTGACAATATACGAGACCCCAGCATCCACTTGCCCAACCCCGGCAGGCCCTGCGCCACCTGGGTGGCCCCTGCACCAAGTACCAGACCACAAAGTCCACGTATGTAACCCCAGCAGTCCCTCGACACTTGGGCGCCCCTTGTGCCAAGTACCAGATCCCGGAATGTCTGCACGCAACCGCAGCAGCCCCTGTGCCACCTTGGCTGCATTGCATCACATGTGCGGCCCCTGCACCACCTGGGCAGCCCCTTCGCCAGGTATTAGACCCAGGGGTCACCGCGTGCAACCCCGGCAGGCCCTGCACAACCTGAGTGGCCCTTGCACCAAGTACCACACCCCAGTGTCCCAGCTCGCCACACCAGAAGTCCCTGTGACACCTGGGCGACCTCTGCATCACATGGGTGGCCCCTGTACCACCTGGGTGGCTCCGGCACAATGTACCAGACCCCAGCGTCTACGTGAGCCACCCCAAGCAGCTCATGAGCCACCTGGGCAACACCTGCGCCATGTACCTGACCCCGGCGTCCCCACGTGCAACCCTGAAAGTCCTTGAGCCTCCTGGGGGGCCCTGTGCTAAGTACTAGACCCCGGCTTCACCGGGAAACACCCCGGCAGGCCCTGAGCCACCTGGGCACACCCTGCACCAGTACCAGACCCCGGCGCCCACGCGTGCAACTCCGGCAGTCCCTGTGCCACCTGGGCAGCCTCTGCACTAGAGGATAGTCCCCGGTGTCCTCGTGTGCCACCCCAGCAGTCCCTGCGCCACCTTGGCAGCCCCTGCACCAGGTACCAGACCCCTGCATCCCCGCGCGCCATCCCGGCAGCTACTGTGCCATCTAGGCATCTCCTGCATCCCTTGGGCGGAAACTGCGCCAGGTACAAGACCCTGGTGTTACCGCGCACAACCCCGGTAGCCACTGCGCTCCTTGGGCGACCCCTGCGCCAGGTACCAGACCCCGGCGTACTCGCGTGCAACCCCGGAAGTCCTTGCGCCTCCTGGGGTCCCATGCGCTAGGTACCAGACCCCAGCGTCCTTGCGCACAACAATGGCAGTTCCTGCGAAACCTGGGCAACCCCTGCTTCAGATACTTGACCCCGGCTTCCCCGCGCGCAAAACCAGCAGTCTATGGGACACCTGGGTGGCCCCTGTGCCAGATATCAGACTCCGGCGTCCTCGCGCGCAACACCAGCAGTTCCTGCGCCACCTGGGTGACCTCTGCGACAGGGACCTGACCGTGGCGTCCCCGCGCGCAACTCTGGCAGTCCCTGCGAAACCTGGGCGGCCCCTGCGCTAGATACCAGACCCCGGTGTGCCCGCGTGCAACTCCGAATGTCCTTGAGCCACCTGGGGGCCCCAGTGCTAGCTACCAGACCGCGGCGTCAGTGCGAGCCACCCTGGAATGCCCTGCGACACCTTGGTGGTCCCTGCACCATGTAGGAGACCCGGCGTCCATGTGCACAACCCCTGATGCCCCTGCACCTCATGGGTGGCCCATGCACCAGGTACCAGACCCCGGTGTCCTCGCGCTAAATCCCGTCAGTTCCAGCACCACCTGGGCGACCCCTGCGCCAGGTACCTGACCCCGGCGTCCTTGCGCGCAACCCCGTTAGTTTTTGCACCACCTGGGTGGCCCCTGCATGAGAAGGGTGGCTCCTGCACCACCTGGGCAGCCCCTGCGCCAGGTATCAGACCCCGGCGTCACCGCCTGCAACCCCGGCAGTTCCTGCGCCACCTGGGAGGCCCCTGCGCCAGGTACCAAACCCCGGCATCATCGCGCGCAAACCCATCAGACCCTGTGCCAACTGGGTGTCCCCTGCCTCCACTGGGCGGTCCCTGCACCAGGTACTAGACCCTTGTGTTACCGCGCGAACCTCGAAAGCCCCTGCGCTCTTTGAGTGACCCCTGTGCCACGTACCAGACCCCGGCGTCTCCGCGTGCAACCCCGGCAGCCCCTGCCAACTGGGCTGCCCCTTCGCAGGTAGCAGACCCCGCCGTCCGAGCGGGCCTCCCTGGTAGTCAATGCTCCACCTGGGCGGCCCCTGCGCGAGGTACCAGACCCCGGCGTCCTCGCGCACAACCGAGGAATTCCTTATGCAACCTGGGGTCAACTGCGCTAGGTACCAGACACTGACGTCCTCGCGCACAATAATGGCAGTTCCTGTGCCACCTGGTCGACCCTTGTGCCAGGTACCTGACCCCGGCGTCCACGCGTGCAACCCCGGCAAGCTATGCGATGCCTTGATGACCCCTGAACCATGTACCAGACCATGGCGTCCCTGCGTGCAACCCCGATAACCTTGAGCCTGTGGGTGGCTCCTGTGCTAGGTACCAGACCACGGCGTCACCGTGCGCCACCCTGGCAGTTCCTGAGCTCCCTGGGCGACCCTGGCATCAGGTGCCAGACCCCGACATCCACGTATGCAATCCCGGCAGCCCCTCGCCACCTGGGCGCCCCCGGTTTCAAGTACCAGACCCCTGCATGCCTGAGAGCAACCGCAGCAACCCTGTGCCACCTGGGCGGCCCCTGCATCAACTGGGCGGCCCCTGTACCACCTGGGAAGCCCCCGCGCCAGGTATCAGACCCCGGAGTCACCGCATGCAACCATGGCAGTTACTGCGCCACCTGGGCAGCCCCTGCGCCAGGTACCAGAGACCAGCGTCATCTCGCGATACCCGGTGCCACCTGGGCGTCCCCTGTGTCCCCTGAGTGGCCCCTGCAACAGGTACAAGACCCCGGTGTTCCGTGCACAACCCCGGCAGCCCTTGCGCTCCTTGGGCGACCCCTGTGCCAGGTACCAGACCCCGGTGTCCTCGCGTGCAACCCCGGCTGTCACTGCACCACCTGAGGTCACCTGCACCAGGTACGTGACTGCGGCGTCCCCATGGGCAATCGCGGTAGCCCCTGCACCACCTTGGCCGCCCCTGCACCATGTACCACACCCCAGCGTTCCCGCATGCAACCCCGAAAGTCCTTGAGTCACATGTGTGGCCCCTGTGTTAATTACCAGACCCCAGCATCACCGCGAGCAATCCTGGCAGGCTCTGCGACACCTGGGCGGCCCCTGCGACACATGGGCGGCCCCTGCGCCATGTACAAGACACCGGCGTATACGTGCGCAACACCGGCAGCCCCTGCAAATCCTGTGCGGCTCCTGTGCCAAGTACAAGACCCTGGCATCCCCGCGTGCCATCCCAGAAATCCCTCTGCCACCTGGGCGGACCCTGCATTACATGGGCAGACCCTGTGCCACCTGGGCGGTTCCAGCACCATGTTCCAGACCCCGGCGTCCAGGCACGCCACTCCAGAGGCCCTGAGCCACCTGGGCGGCGTCTGCACCTGGTAAGAGACCCCAGCGTCCAATTGCGAAACCTCGGCCCCCCTGTGCCACCTGGGGTGCATCTGCGTCACATGGGTGGCCCCTGGGCCAGGTACCAGACTCTGGCATCCCCGCGAGCAAACCAGGCAACTCCTGTGCCACCTGGGCATCCCCTGTGTTCCCTGGGCGGCCCCTGAGCCAGGTAGAAGAACCCGGTGATACCGCGCACAACTCCGGCAGCCCCTGGGCTCCTTGGGCGACCCCTGCACCAGGTACCAGACCCTGAGTCCCCGCGCGCAATCCCGGCAGCCCCTGCCATCTGGGCTGCCCCTTCGCCAGGTACCAGACCCCGCCATTCCCACACGCCACCACAGCAGTCACTGCGTCACCAGGGCGGTCCCTGCTCCAGGTAACAGACCCCAGCGTCCTCGCGCGCAACCCCGGAAGTCCTTGCGCCACCTGGGGTCCCCTGCACTAGGTAACAGACCCCGGCGTCCTCGCGCACAACCACGGCAGTTCCTGTGCCACCTGGGCGACCCCTGCACCATGTACCTGAACCCGGCATCCCCACGTGCAACCCCAAAAGTCATTGAGCCACCTGGGGGGCCCTGTGCTAGGTACCAGACCCCGGCTTCAACGTGAAACACCCTGGCAGGCCCTGCACCATCTGAGCTGGCCCAGCGCCAGGACCAGACCCCGGCGTCCACGCGTGCCACCCCGGAAATCATTGTGCCACCTGGGGTCCCCTGTGCTAGGTACCAGACCCCGGGGTCCTCGCGCACAAGAATGACAGTTCCTGCGCCTCCTGGGCGACCCCTGCGCAGGTACCTGTCCCTGGCATCCCCGAGCTCAACCCCAGCAGGCTATGCGACACCTTGGGAGGCCCCTGCCCCAGGTACCAGACCCTGGCGTCCCCGCGTGCAACTCCGAAAATACTTGAGCCACCTGGGGGGTCCCTGTGCTAGGTACCAGACCACGGCGTCACCGCAAGCCACCCCAGCAGGCCCTTCGCCACCTGGGTGGCCCCTGGGCCAGATACAAGACCCCGGTGTCTTCACGTGCCACCCCAGCAGTCGCTACGCCACCTTGGCGGCCCCTGCGCCAGGTACCAGATCCAGGCATCCCCGCGCACAAACCCGGTAGCCCTGTGCAACCTGGGCTTCCCCTGCGTCACCTGGGCGGCCCCTACGCCAGGTACAAGACCCCGGTGTTACCACGCGCAACGCCAGCAGCCCCTGAGTCACCTTGGCGGCATCTGCACCCGGTACAAGACCCCGTCGTCCAAGTGGGCATCCCCGGATCCCCTGTACCATCTGGGCTGCAATTGCGTCACCTGGGCGGCCCCTGCGCCAGGTACCAGATGCCGGCATTACCGTGCGAAACCCCAGCAGTCCTTGCGCTCCCTGGGTGGCCCCTGCACCAGGTGCCAGACCCCTGCGTCCACGTATGCAACCCCGGCAGCCCCTTGCCACCTGGGCGCCCCCGGTGCCAAGTACCAGACCCCGACATGTTGAGAGCAACCGCAGCAGCCCCTGCGCCACCTGGGCGGCCCCCGCGTTACTTGGTCGGCCCCTGCACCACCTGGGCGGCCCCTTTGCCTGGTACCAGACCCCGCCGTCCCCGCGCGCCACCCCAGCAGTCACAGCGCCACCTTGGCGTTCCCTGCACTAGGTAACAGACCCCGGAGTCCTCGCGCACAACCCCGGAAGTCCTTGCGCCAACTGGGCGACCCCTGCGCCAGGTACCAGACCCCAGCATCATCGCGCCAAACCCAGCAGCCAGTGGCACCTGGGCGACCCCTGCTTCCCCTGGGTGTCCCCTGCACCAGGAACAAGACCCCGGTGTTACCGCGTGCAAACCCTGCAGCCCCTGCATTCCTTGGGCATGCCTGCGTCATTTACCAGACCCTGGCGTCCCCGCGCAAAACCCCAGCAGCCCCTGGCGACTGGGCTGCCCCATCGTCAGGTACCAGACCTCGCCGTCCCCGTGCGTCACACCGGCTGTCACGGCGCCACATGGGCGGCCCCTGCGCCAGGTACCAGACCCAGGCGTCCTCGTGCAAAACCCCGGAAGTCCTTGTGTCACCTGGGGTCCCCTGCACTAGGTAACAGACCCCATCATTCTCGCGTACAACAATGGCAGTTCCTCTGACACCTGGGTGACCCCTGTGCCTGGTACCTGACCCCGGCGTCCCCGCGCGCAACTCCGGCAGGCTATGTGACACCTGGACGACCCCAGCAGCAGATACCAGACCTAGGCATTCCCGTGTTCAACCACGAAAGTCCTTGAGCCACCTGGTGGGCTCCTGTGTTAGGTACCAGACCCCGGCGTAACCGCAGGCCACCCCGGCAGGCCCTGTGACACCTGGGGTGCACCTGCTCTAGATACCAGGCCCCGGGTACCCCGCATGCAATCCCGGAATTCCTTGCGCCACCTGGGGGACCCCTGCACCAGGTACCTGACACCGGCGTCATTGCGCAAAACCCCGACAGTTCCTGTGCCACCTGGGCGACCCCTGCACCATGTACCACATCCAAGCATCCCCGCGTGCAACCCCAAGAGTCCTTGAGCCACCTGGGGGGCCCTCTGCTAGGTACCAGACCCCAGCATCACCGCGCACAACCCGGCAGCCTCTGTGATGCCTGGGCGGCCCCTGCGACACCTGGGCGTCCCGTGACAATATACGAGATCCAGGCGATGACGTGGGCAACCACGGCAGCCCTTGCGCCTCCTGGTAGGCCCCTGGGCCAAGTACCAGACCAAGGCGTCCCCAGCACCACCCCAGGAGGCCATGAGCCACGTTGGTGGCCTCTGCACCCGGTACGAGACCCCGGCTTGCATGTGCGCAACCCCGGTAACCCTGTGCCACCTGGGATGCACCTGCGTCACCTGGGCGGCCCCTGGGCCAAGTACCAGATGCCGGCATTACCGCGCGCCACCCTGGAAGACCCTGCCCTCCCTGGGCGACACCTGCGCCGGGTACCAGACCCCAGCGTCCAGGTACGCAACCCCGGCAGCCCCTCGCCACCTGGGCGCCCCCGCTGCCATGTACCAGACCCTGGCATACCTGCGTGCAAGTGCATCAGCCCCTGTGCCACCTGGGCGGCCCCTGCGCCAGGTATCAGACCCCGGCGTCACCGCGTGCAACCCCGGCAGTTTCGGAGCCACCTGGGAGGCCCCTGCACCAGGCTCCAGACCCCAGCATCATCGCGTGCAAACCCGGAAGCCCCTGTGCCACCTGGGCGTCCCCTGCGTCCTCTGTGCGGCCTTTGCGACAGGTAAAAGACTCCGGTGTTAACGCGCGCAACCCCGGCAGCCCCTGCAGTCCTTGGCGATGCCTGCGCCAGGTACCAGATCTCGGCGTCCTCACAGCAACCCCACTGTCACTGCACCACCTGGGGTCCCCTGCGCCAGGTAACTGATCCCGGCGTCCCCGCGCGCAACACCGGCAGCCCCTGCGCCACCTAGGCGGCCCCTGCACCATGTACCACACTCCAGCATTTCCACGTGCAACCCCGAATGTCCTTGAGCCACATGCGTGGCCAATGTGCTAGGTACCAGACCCCGGCGTCACCGCGCAGAACCTTGGCAGCCTCTGTGACACCTGGGCAGCCCCTGCGACACCTGGGCCGCCCCAGCGCATTGTATGAGACCCCAGCATCCACGTGCGCATCCCCGGCAGCCCCTGCGCCTCCTTGACGGCCCGTGCGCCAAGTATAGACCCGGCGTCCCCGCGCGCCATCCCAGAAGTACCTGTGCCACCTGGGCGGCCTCAGCATCACATGGACGGCCCCTGTGCCACCTGGGCGGCTCCTGCTATATGTACCTCACCCCGGCATACACACGCGCCACTCCAGAGGCCCTGAGCCACCTGGGCGGCTTCTGCACACGGTAAGAGACCCCGGCATCCAAGTGAGCAACCCCAGCCCCCCTGTGCCACTTGCGCTGCACCTGCGTCACCTGGGCGGCCCCTGCGCCAGGTACCAGACCCCGCCGTCCCCGCGCGCAACCCCGGCAGGCGATGCGACACCTGAGCGGCCCCTGCGCCAGTACCAGACCCCAGCTTCCACTTGTGCAACCCCGAAAGTCCTTGAGCCACCTGGGGGGCTCCTGTGCTAGGTACCAAACACCAGCATAACCGCGAGCCACCCCGGCAGGTCCTGCGACACATGGGGTGCCCCTGCGCTACGTACCAGACCCTGGCGTCCCCGCGTGCAACACCGGAAGTCCTTGCGTCACCTAGGGGACCCATGAGCCAGGTACCTGACCCAGGCATCCTCGTGCGCAACTCCGGCAGTTCCTGTACCACCTGGGCGACCCCTGTACCATGCACCACACCCCAGCATTCCTGCGTGCAACCCCGAATGTCCTTGAGCCACCTGGGGGGCCCCTGTGCTAGTTACCAGAAACCGGCGTCAACGCGTGCAACCCCGGCAGCCTCTGAGACACCGGGGCGGTCCCTGATATTATACGAGACCCCGGCGTCCATGTGCGCAACCCCGGGATCCCCTGCGCCTCCTGGTGGCCCCTGAGCCAAGTACCAGACCCCAGTGTCCCTGCACGCAACTCCGGCAGGCCCTGCACCACCTGGGCGGCCCTTGCACTAGATACCAGACCCCGGCGTCCCCGTGTGCAACCCCGAAAGTATTTGAGCCACCTGGGGAACCCAGTGCTAGGTACCAGTCCGCAGCGTCACCGCGAGCCACCCCGGCAGGCCATGCAGCCTGGGAGGCCCCTGCGACACATACCAGACCCTGGTGTCCCCGCGTGCCACCCCAGCAGTCCATGTGCCTCCTTGGCGACCCCTGCACCAGGTACCAGAACCCGACATCCCAGCGCGCAAACCCGGTAGCCCCTGTGCCACCTGGGCTTCATTTGCATCCCCTGAGCGGCCCCTGTGCCAGTTACAAGTCTCTGGTGTTACGGCGAGCAACATCGGCAACCCCTGAGCCACCTTGGCGGTTTCTGCACCCAGTACGAAACCCCGGCACCCCTGCACCACCTGGGCTGCACCAGTGTCACCTTGGCGACCCCTGCACCAGGTACCAGACGCCGGCGTTACCGGGCACCACCCCGGCAGTCCCTGCACTCCCTGGGCGACCCCTGCGCCAGGTACCTGACCCCAGCGTCCCTGCGCGCAACTCCGGCAGCCCCTTGCCACCTGGTCGCCCCCGGTGACAAGTACCAGACCCCGGCATGCCTGCGAGCAACCGCAGCAGCCCCTGAGCCACGTGGGCGGCCCCTGCATCACATGGGCAGCCCCAGCACCACCTGGACAGCCCCCGTGCCAGGTATCAGACCTCGGCATCACCGAGTGCAACTCCGGCAGTTACTGCGCTACCTGGGCGGCCCCTGCACCAGGTACCAGACCCCTGCATCATCGCGCGCATTCCCCGTAGCTCCTGTGCCACCTGGGCGTCCCTTGGGCGGACCCTGTGATAGGTACAAGACCGCGGTGTTACCGCGTGCAACCCTGGTAACCCCTGCGGTCTTTGGGCGACGCCTACGCCAGGTATGCAACACCTGGGGTCCCCTGCGCCAGTTACCTGACCCCGGCATCCCCGCGCGCAACTCCGGTAGACCCTGCGCCACCTAGGCGGAACCTGCACCATGTACCACACCCCAGCATTCCCGCGTGCAACCCCGAAAGTCCTTGAACCACATGTGTGGCCCCTGTGCTAGGTACCAGACAACGGTGTCACCGCGCGCAACCCTGGCTGCCTCTGCGACACCTGGGCAGTCGCTGCGTCACCTGGGCGACCCCTGCGCCAGGTTAAAGACCCCGCCGTCCCCGAGCGCAACCCCGGCAGGCTATGCGACACCTGGGCGGCCCCTGCACCAGATACCAGACCCCGGCGTCCTTGCGTGCAACCCTGAAAGTCCTTGAGCCACCTAGGGGGCTCCTGTGCTAGGTACCAGACCCCTGCGTAACCATGAGCCACCCTGGCAGGCCCTGCGACACCTGCGTTGCCCCTGTGCTAGTTACCAGACACCGGTGTCGCCGCGTACTAATCCAGAATTCCTTGCGCCACCTGGGGGACCCCTGCGCCAGGTACCTGATCCCGGCGACTTCGCGCGCAACTGCGGCAGTTCCAGTGCCACCTGGGCGACCCTTGCACCATGCACCACAACCCAGCGTTCCTGCGTGCAACATCGAAAGTCCTTGAGTCACCTGGGGGGACCCTGTGCTAAGTACCAGACCCCAGTGCCAACTGGGCGGTACCTGCGAATGGTACCAGACCCCGGCATCACCTCGTGCCACGCCGGCAGTCCCTGCACCACCTGGGCGGCCCCTTCATTCCCTGGGCGGCCCCTGCACCAGGTACAATACCCAGGTGTTACCGCGCGCAACCCCGGCAGCCCCTGCACTCCTTGGGCGACCCCGGCATCCTCAGGCGCAACCCCAGCAGCCTCTGAGACACCTGGGTGGCCCCTGCATCACCTGGGTGGGCCCTGCGCCAGGTACCAGATGCCGGCGTTACCACGTGCCACCCTGGCAGTCCCTGCGCTCCTGGGTGAACCCTGCGCCAGGTAACAGACACCGGTGTCCAAGTACGCAACCCCAGCAGCCCTCGACACCTGGGCGCCCTCTGAGCCAAGTACCAGATCCCGGCATGCCTGCGCGCAACCGGAGCAGCCCCTGTGCACCTGGGTGGCCCCTGCATCACATGGGCGGACCCTGCACAACCTGGGCAGCCTCTGCACCAGGTATTAGACCCCGGCGTCACCCCGACAGGCCCTGCGCCACCTGAGCGGCCCCTGCACCAAGTACCAGACCCCAGCAACTGGGCTGCCCCTTCACCTGGTACCAGACCCCACCTTCCACGTGCGCCACTCCAGCAGTCACTGCGCCCCCTGGGCGGGCCCTGCGCCAGGTTCCAGAATCTGGCATCTTCGTGCACAACCCCGGAATTCCTTGCGCCACCTGGGGGCCCCCTGCGCTAGGTCCAGACCCGGGCATCCTCGCACACAACCACTGCAGTTCCTGCGCCACCTGGGCGACCCCTGCACCAGATACTAGACCCCAGCGTCCCTGCATGCAACCCCGAAAGTCCTTGAGCCACCAGGGGGCCCCATTGCTAGGTATCAAACCAAGGCATCACCGAGAAACACCCCAGGACCCCTGCCACCTGGGCGGCCCCTGCGCTAGGGGTCAGACCCCGGTGTCCCCGCATGTCACTCCAGTGCTGGGTCCTCTACCCAGTGCCATGAAAGGGCCTGGTGGACTGGCAGAAGCCTACTCTGTAGTACTGGGCCTCTCCCACGTGGCAGTAATTCAGCATATTAATGGCAAAAATGGCGCTGGCGAATTCCTCAGGGGGATGTTCCGCAGGTAGTTCCGGAAGTGACCTCAGGAGGGCTGTGATAGGTGATTACCTCCTTCCGTACTCATAGACGACAGGTGTGTCTACCAATAATAGATCCCAGGAGAGTGTAATGTCACACCCTACTCATTGTGAACTTCCTGTACTATAAAAGAGAGATGTGCTTTCTAATAAACGATTTCATGCCAGACATGGCTTCCGGTCCGGAGGAGGGAAGGTCCGGGTCGTCGGTGCTCACCCCCCTGACTAGTTCGCGTCACTCTTAGGCCGGACCCAAGAGGCTGGTGCCCCATGCGTGTGAGGAACTCCCCCTTACTTCTCCCTAATTCAACACAACTGGCAGGCTTAGGCGGTCTCTGGTGTGCATCCCCCCATGGATCATGGGGAAGTTCCAGTCTCTTTTCTTTTCTTTTACCCGAGAATTAAATCGCCCTGGCGGGGCGGAAGGTGCACTTGCACGCGCGCACGCGGGCAGGCGGGAAGGTAGCCCCCGGGCCCGGGCGCTCTGCCAGCCGCCAGGAGAAGACTCCGCCCCCTGTGGAGCGAGCGGCGGCGCACCACGCTGCGCGCCGCCAACGAGCGAAAGGCAGGGGAGGAGGCGGCATGAGTCCCGGGTCCCGGGCCTCCCGGGTCCCGTGCCTCCTGCTTCCCGCCGGGGCTGCACGGGTCCAGCACCAGCGTCCTGGGCTATGGTCGGGGAAGGCGTAGCTCGGGCAGGGACTCCATGGCGGGGCGGAGCATGGCTTGTGCAAAGGCAGAGGCCCGCTGGGAGCGCGGAGAAGAAGGCGAGGCCAGTCCCGGCCTACACGCCACCGGTGCTGCTGCCGCCCGCGCCGGCGGGAGGGGTATCAGGGCCCCGGGACGCGGATCAGGGATGGCGCGCACAGCTTCCCGGATTTCCCCGGGCCGCGGCAGCTCGGGCGGGAACTCGGGCGGGGACTCTGGCGGGGCACAGCCCCCAAAAGGCCCGGCTCACATGGCATCCGGAGTCGCCACCGCCGGCGGCCTGGCGCATGTTAAAAAAAAAAAAAGCCGAAAAGTGCCGCCGAAAAGCAGGCGCGCCGCCGATAATGACGTGCGTCTCCGGCTTGTGCCCTGGGCCCGCCCCCGGGGAGGGTAATGAAGCTGGGGAAAGAGTTGCTTCAGACAGAGCTGCGGGCGGGACAGGGCGGAGCATAGCGGGACACGGGCGCGATGGACTTCGGGAGGAGACAGCCCCAGCCCCGGCGGCGCCAGCTAAGCCACACCTGCGCGCCGCGCTGCTGAAAAGCGGGCGCGCCGCCGAAAAGCGGCGGCGGCGGCGGCGGCGGCGGCTCCGGCTCCGGCTCCGGCTCTGGCTCCGGCTCCGGCTCCGGCTCCGGCTCCAGCTCCCGCCCAGCTCGGCCTGCTCCCACGGGAGGCTGTAAGCAGCAACAGGGCGGAGCGACACTAAATAAGAGAAATAGTGCTTCAGAATAGAATTATTGGGCTTCAAATGTTTTCAAGCCACCTGCCCCAGCCATCTGCCTAGGACCCCAACTCTATGTGTTATCTGTGTCCACGTGTCTTGTCTTTTGTCTGTCTGTGGTACCGACATTAAATCTTAAATAAAGGAGTACTCTTAACTAAAATAATAATAATAAACCAACTAAAATGGATCCATTCACCCTTTCAGTCAAAAGAAAAAGGCCTTCAATCAGTATTTATTGATTCCTGCTTAAAATAATGTTTGGCTCTTAAAACATAGTGAGGGATACATATCTCAGGCTTTAAAAATATTTTAAATCATGCTATCCATACTCATCCCTGGAGTGTATATTAGATAAAAGGCTAAAGATTTAAAAAATGAAGAAAATACTAATTCTTGTTGTCCAGTTTGGCTCTAATGTAAATTTAGAAATAAAGGTTCATTCTAAAAGACAATACAAATCTAAATATTTAAAGTTTCATCCCTTAAAAATAAGCGGTAGAAATATCTGATGCACAGTCCTCTTCAAACTGACTAGTGGCCACCTTAGTGTCAGCTTTGACTGGTGGACTCTGCCTCAGATATCAAGATTAAAATTAGAATAGAATTACAGAAGTTTAAGCATGCTACAGAAAATTTGACAAAGTTAAAGATGAAATATATAGGGTAAAACTCGAAAATTCTGTATGTGTCATTAAGATTGACTAAATTTAAAAAATTTGTTTAAAGGGTTTTCTAGAAATCACATTTAATGCTTTAATTCAATTAGGTTTTCTTAAAATATTAACCTGTTCTTGGTAAAATTTTACAAAATACTAACCTAAAAGCAAAGTTTCTTTTCGCATTTATTTAAGGTACTTTCTTAAAACAATAGGATTTTTTTTTTTTTGCTCTAGGCAACAATCTACTAAGACCTGGCTTAAACAAGTATCTTTGTGTTTTAATCACGATAATATCGTGGTCAAACTTCTGGTCAATGTGTTTTAACACAATCAAAATTTAAAAATACAAAAGATTTGTTAACTGCCCTCTTCATGTTTCAGCTTAATGAAAATCTAGTTTACACCTATTTCATAATAAATAAATGCCACTAACTAATAATCCTATTTCTCTTCATCAGCATTGGCTGGTAATAATAATTATATATAGAGGTCATGTTTAAATAAAAATTGTTTTATATCATTAAATATTGTCTAACCTATTATATAAACTGGATTTGTTCTTGTCCCTAATAATCTTATTTAATACTTTCCTTACATGTCTCTATAACTGTTTACTAGTATTACAGATGCTTTATCAACCATGAACCTATT
>PVJS01017425.1:0-36180 GCA_004027185.1 Glis glis
TCACAAAAAAAGAAGGGACATATGTTTTCATTAATATGTGCAACCTAAGGAGTAGTAGGGTCACACAAGGGACTCTGGTTGATAATGGAGAACCCTCAGCGGAACAAGGGAAGTGGTACAAGGGAAGGGGGAGGGCAAGAAAGAAGGGAATTAATAGAATTACTATCATAAACAATATGTACATGTGAAAATATACCAATATCATTCTTGGTACTTCATACAGGTGGGGGGAGGCGGGGGGCACTAAGAGCTGTGTGCATATATGTTAACATCAAATAGATATTCATTGCAATGTAAGACTCCAATGCACCAATAAAAGCACGTTAAAAAAAGTTTGCACTTTAAAGTCCTTTGTAATATGCCTTACAGTATTAGAATAATATATACATCTCCAGGTTAATGAAAAAAAATCATCTAGAATTGATGTAGGATGTAACTGCAGGATATTAACACTTAATAATTAACTGCCAATATGGCCTGTGTGCTTTTATATTACAGAGTAGAAAACTGAAGCAAAAGAATGAGAAACTTGCCCAGCATAAGTTCATCTCAATATAAGAAGGAACTGGGGTTCTAACTGAGTTCTGCTTTTCTCTAAATATGTGCTTTTTCCTGTGTCTTCCATGAGTTCACCAAAACCTTCCAGTGGGTTGTTCACTCATGCCGTTCGCTCTCCACACTCACACCAAGCAGGAGGAGCAGATGCATGTGGGTGAGGCCAGAAGTTGTTCTCCACTTGTAGTTTTCTCAGTATCATACGTATTTCCCAAAAGTTATTATTCATGCTTCATAGCCCCATCTTTGAACTGTATAAACAATAACAAAATATCTAAGGCAATCTCATAATGATAGACCTATTTTTCCACATTCCAATTCAATGCTGCTAAATTCCCCTGGCTCTCGTTTTAGATATGCCATTGAGAATTTCAGAAAGGCAATTGAGGGAACACAGAATCTTATCTTGCCCAATGTTTTGCCTAAATCTATTTTTCACGGCTGTGTGATTGTTAGATTTTCCATAAAATTGATCTCAATGTAGACTGTTATGGTGAATTTCACAACTAATACAATTAGCCCCAAATGGAGACAGTGAAGTACTGTCTACCTCAGCGCGAGAGAGTGTGACCCTAGTAAGTGAACAGTTATTGGGGATCATATCAGATTTCAGTTTGATCAGGGAGTCTGGAGTTGGCACATGCTGGGGGTGAGAATTATATTGTGTGTTCTTAATTAACAGTTGTGTTTGATTGGTGATTTAGAAGTTAGCAGATTTGAGAAAGTGAGAATTGAGTTCAGAACAGCCCACCTCGATGATGGAATTTGAAGCACTCACCAACAGCTCTGTAGGAAATCCAGAGGAGGCCATGGAGGTGGAGGCACATGGCTACAGCTTCTCTCTCTGCATGAAAGAAACCAACCACACATTGAATAATGCGTTATTCCTATTTGAACATTTCCAGAATCTGACCACTTGCTGGATATCAATTTTTGTCTTCAATTTAGCAGTTCCTTTACCTACCTCTAGGACAGCAGAATCCACTTGAAGGCCATGGCTTTGGGGATTGAGTAGTTCTGGGGGTAGGGACTCTATCACTCCTGGTCAAATAAACTTGGGTATGTAATCCTACTTCTCTGAAATTCAATTTCCCCATGAGTTAAATGAGGTATATAATACTGGCCTAGCAAAAGTGTTGGAAGAATGAATTAAGAAGGATATAATGCAACTAATATAGAATTTACCTGTGGGAAATACTTGTGAAGTTCATATCTTATTTCTGAGACCTTCCACTCCAGGTACACTAAGCTCCTCATCATTGTGTAATGATGTCATTGTTAATTTGGCCTCTGTGCTTCTTCTAGAATGTTGTTTTCATTTTTGTTTCAATCGGAATTCTCACTGCTGTCATCCAAAACACCTGACCACCACAATTTAGAGGAAGGAGATTTATTTGCTCACATTTCTGGAGATTTCAGGGGTTCTGTCCATGTTAGGCCAGGTGAAGTCTGTGGAGCCCAGGGCATGACAACAGGAGGCAGAGAAAGACAGCAAGGGCTCCATTCTCCCATCATGGAGGCCAGAAGTAGAGAGAGAGAAAAAGGGGAGGAGGTACCATATGTAATCCCCAAGGCCACACCTCCAGGGACCCTTCCTCAGCAAATAAACCCTACCTCCAATATGGCTGCCTTTTCTCCATGATGAGAGCAAAACGTGTGGAAGAAGGAAGGAGCCAGACAGCAAATGAAGAGCGACTGTGGTGCTTGCTTGCTCAATACTGAGGCCAAGGGAAGAGAGTGCATGAGAACACAAGATACTCAGAGGAATTCTGTGTGGGAAGGACGGTGTGTGGCTGCTTTATGCTGCTACAGGATAGCATAGAAAGTACTAATGCTGTGAAAATTCTGTCTCTACTCACTAGGAGAAAATCCACTGGGGAGATGGATAACCAGAAATGACCATTACCTGGGATCTGCATGAAGGTGGTGGTGAGCACTGGGTCCTACACAGTGGACCCCTAGAGGGAGGGTGGGGGGTGGGAGAAGGGAATGGAATGAGGATGAGAACTAGGGAGCTAGATGACATGTGTCCTTTCTCGGCCACATGAAGACATCTTTGGCAGACCAGTCTCACTGCTTAAGGTCTAAACACAGTGAACACTCAGTGGTCCAATCCTCTGCTTCAACAAAGAGCACTTGGAACAAAAGTTCACAGGTCTTCAACTCCCTGATAGCAGGAAGCTGGTCTTTTTTATATGAGACCCAGCTTCAAAATTATAAAATAAAAAAATAAAAAATAAAAAGGGCTGGGAGTGTAATTCAGAAGTAGAATGCCCCTGAGTTCAATCCTCCCAAAAAAGATAAAGATGAATTATCAGTTTGATATCAAGGCTAATATCTACATTATGTGTTCATCAATGAAGGTGGTTAAGTGAAATTTGTAATGACTTTGATTTCCTATTCACTTTTACATATAGTACAACTAAATCTTCCTAGATTTTCATTGTGCTTTTATGGACATGTAAAGTTTACTCTTAAAAAGAGTCAATACAGCCGGGCGTGGTGGTGCACGCTTGTAATCCCAGTACTTTCGGAGGCGGAGACCGGAGGATCCGGGTTCGCAGCTAGCCTCAGCTCTCTCTCTCTCTCTCTCCCTGTCTCTCTCTCTCTCTCTCTCTCTCTCTCTCTCTCTCTACTTAGTGAGGCCCTCTGCAACTTCGTGAGACCCGGTTTCAAAGTAAAGTATAAAAAATAGGGCCGGGGGCGTAGCGTGGAGGTAGAACACCACTGCGTTCAATCCCTGGTACCGCAAAAAAAAAAAAAGAGTCAATACATATTTTAAGAGAAAGAATTATTAGTATTTTAACCCATAACAAATTTACCAATTATAGATGTACTATATGACAGCAGGTATGGTAGTGCATGCCTATAATCCCAGTACTTGGGAGGCTGAGACAGGAGGATCACAGTTTCAAGACCAGCTTCAGCAGATTAGACAGACCCTCAGCTGCCTACTGAGACCCCGTTTCAAAATAAAACATAAAAAGGGTTGGGAATATAACTAAGTGGAAGAATGTCCCTGGGCTCAATCCCTAGGACCACCCCAGAATAAAAAAGAAAAATGGAAATGACTTGGGATTTGAGTGTGTGGGGAGTCAAACACAAGACCCAACCACCTTCTTCCCTCCCCAGCACACATCTGCCGTAAAAGGCCTTCTTAACTCCAGGGATGGTTCCTGCTAGTCACAAAGCCCTGAGGTTATGCCTTCTCTTTCTGTATAAAATTACATTTACACAACCTAAATCATCAAAATGAAACATTCCAATCACAAAGTAGCTGCCATTACTGAATAATGATGAAAAAGACAAAAAGTTCTATGAAATAGTGAGAAAATTAATATCTAAACCCAGTATAAATAATTCTGCCAAGAGAATGCTTAAGTTAATCCTTTTGAGTGGGAAAATTCACAACCTGTCCACAAAGTGGACCCTTTCCAGATGTCAGCCACATTAACCTGAAAATTTAGTCAGGTGGTATTTTGTTACAAAGTAGAAAATGAAGTGGGTTAAATAAAATGAATTAATATTGCTCAGAAGTAGCTCTAGAAAGAATGGGAATGGTTTTAAGTTGATGATCTGTCTTTTGGATTCTGTCCCTATGTTGGCATCTTGTTTATCTGTCTGTGTCAAGAAGCTTGCTATTTTTTAAACTATCCTTTCCTAAATACCATATTTTCCTGACCTTCTTGTGCACTTGTTTTAACCTAAATCTCCCTGGATTCTGTTCCACTGTGCCTGAGCAAGACAGTCTCCTTTCTCCTTTGAAAAGTGCGTGGATGACAGTGGTTTACTAATGAACGTTTAACCACCAGCTATCCAAAGGAGGAAAATACAGAGTCATAATTTGTGGTCTTTGCCCATTTCTGTGGTGTAAATACTCCCACCCTTGCTGAATTCCAGACACTGATTTGATGGAAGTTGGTTCTGGAAAGAAAGGAAGCCAATGTCAGGCTGGGGAGGGCAGCACCAGCCACACCTGGGCTGTAGTCTTTCCTACCATTATGCAAAGCAGCAAAAGAGATGAGGAGCTCAGATGGGGGAAGAGGGTATCTCCCCAATGTCTGGAGAATGGGGAAGTGTCTTGGTAATATCATTTGTTATTTCTAGACTCTGCTGAGCATTCTGGGGTAAGTTCACAGTAGGGATGGCAGGACCTGTGGAGAAAGAAAGTAGGCTCCAAGAGCAGGTGAAGTCATACTGAAGATAGAAGTGTATTTCTGAGTTAATCTCAAACTTTTATGAAGAATCACATACAGCTCTTCTTAAACATGCAGATGTCTTTTTTTTTTTACCCAAACTGAACCTAATTCCCTTAGGGAGAATCTTAAGAAATCCTATTTCATCAAATGCCCCTGTAATTCTAATGACCAGGCAGGGAAGAAACCATGGAAATTGTAGGCTCATCATGAAGTGTCATTATTTAAGGGAGCATGATCAAATGTTTCCCAGCTCTTTCTGTGTGAGGAACCCACACAGGAAGTTTAAAAATTCTGTTGCCTAGTAGCTTCCCAGAAACTGTCTAGGGTAGGGAAGACTGAGCATGTGCATATTTAAAGAATTTCCAAAGCCAGGTGTGGTGGCACAGACCTGCAATCCCAGTACTTGCAAGATGGAGACAGGTGGATCACAGGTTCCAGACCAGCCTCAGCAACTTAGTGAGACCCTCAGTAACTTAGCAAGAACTTGTTTCAAAATAAAAAGGGCTAGGTTGTACCTCAGAGGTACAATGCCCCTCTGAGTTTTTGATCCAATTTCCAGGATCAAAATAAATAAGTAAGTAAAAATGTAAAATAAAGAATGTCCAGGTGCCTCTAATATGCAGTCCAGGGGGTTGTCTTACTTAGAGGTTGACAACAGAGAGAGAGAGAGAGAGAGAGAGAGAGAGAGATAGAGAGAGAGAGAGAGAGGAGAGAGAGGAGAGGAGAGGAGGGAGGGAGGGAGGGAGGGAGACAGACAGAGACAAAGACACAGAGAGAGACAGAGAAAGAAAAAAGGAGAATGGGGAAGGAGGAGGAGATGGAGATGGAGACGAAGATGAGATGAAGACCATGAAGAAGAAGATAAAGAGGAAGAAGGAGGAGGAGGAGGAGGAGGAGGAGGAGAAGAAGAAGGAGGAGGAGGAGAAGGAGTGGGGGGTCTGCAGGTAAGCTAAATCTGGTGAGCTGGTGAGCTCATCTTTCTGGGAACCATGTCCTCCTGCAGACAGGGGATGTGTCTGCTGCCCTCCTGTGTTCATATATCCCCAGCACTTACCTGGCAGTTGCCATATGGTGGTCTACCATAGATGTAGAGTGAGTGAAAGTCCTAATTGGCTTCCCTCATTAATAATACAGTGCTAATGTGTTGATTAATGCATTATCATGTACTGGGTAACGTGTTTGCACTTGGAGGGGACATCTGTAGATGACGGCTTAACCCAAAGCATTACTGCCCCTGCTGTGGAAAGCAGTGGGACCCACTTCCTATTCAGCCTTTCTCTTCTGCACAAATGGTACCCTGTGAGCAGTTCATTTTTAGGAAAAGTCTGATTTCCTGTTATAATTTATTTTATTTTATTTTATTTTATTTATTTATTTTTTTTATTTGCAGAAGAGTGTTTATTGAAATGTTTATTTTTAAGTGTGCATTAGAAATCAGCTTCTCAGTTGGAAAATATAGGGCAAAGTTTTGAAATAATTATTATGGAAATATATATAAGGTAAATAGTATTTATGTGTTTGTTTGTTCATTTGTTTGGTACTGGGGATTGAACCCAGGGTCATTCTACCTCCAAGCTACACCTCCAGCTTATTTATGTATTTATTTATTTATTTTTATTATTTTAAAACAGGGTGTTGCTAAATTGCCAAGGCTGGCCTCAAATTTGCAATCCTCCTGTCTCAGCCTCCCAAGTGCTGGGATTACAGGTGGGTGTCACTGCTCCCAACTGTATTTATATATTTAAATGCATTTAAAGATACTAATTGTAGATAAGGAGAGAAAAAAAAACTCCTCAAATAGGAAAAAAAAGGACATTTTCCTTATAGGCACAAACATAATCCAGCAATTATAAAAATTAGTCTATTCCAAAAGCCTATTTTTCATTCTCAATATACAACTGATGAGGAGTCTGAGCACAAGTATCCAAGCTTGCTTCTTCTAGCACCTATGGCTTACTTGGTAAATAGCACTTGTCCTGTTCGTCAGATAGAACCAATTAGGAAAAAATCAGGGCCCACCTTCTCTCCGTTTGCTTTCCCCATGTGTCTTACCTCTTCTTATCTAGTTCTCTGGATTTTCTCAATGACAATTAAAACTTAATCGAATGAGAGAGAAGGGCTTTTTCCTTACTGCAATTTGTTCTGCTTTGATTACTTTAAAATGAGCAATCAACCCCCTGTCTGGTGCACCAGGGAAAGATGTCTGAGGCTGGAGAGGAAGGAGCCGCCCCCTATATTCTCCATCAGGCCTGATGGAGGCTATCCAGGGTTCTCCCTGGAGGCAGGCCGACACCTGGCCATATACCAGCAGCAATCTTGTCCTCTGGGACATTGGGAAATATTCACAACACTTTGGTTTGACATAGTCTGGGTGGTGGGGGTGAGAAGTTGCCATTGGCATCTAATAGAAAGGCCAGAGATGCTTAATATCACCCAGGTGCACTTAGGACATGCCTTACAACAGATGACATCCACCCTGAGGGCCACAGCACTCAAACTGAGGAACTCTGAGCTATGTCAGTATTCATAGCTATCTCTCTATGTCCTGCGGTGAGTCCTTACGTAAGTTACCTAACCCTCAACAGCAAAGATATGCGAGTTGTCTACACATCTATCTGCTAGACTCAGGTGAACGTCTAGAGCACAGAGATAGTATATACCATCCGGATACGTCCAGATAATACGTAGACACAGATCGACATGAAGGTTTTCTGAAGGAAATTCAGAGAACCCCACAGACACTGTGCTGAGCATCTTCCTCACTCACTGGCCCTACCATGATAGATAAGGTAATTTGTGTTGCCGGCCACCTTAGAGGTCCCCTGGAAAAGCAGAAATGATATTTAGAGGTAGAACCTGGTAATTATTTTATTTGTATGTATGCATTTATTTATTTATTTATTTATTTATTTATTTATTTATTTACTTACTTACTTACTTATTGTGCTGGGGATTGAACCTAGGGACATTCTACCTCTGAGCTATACCCCCTTTTTATTTTATTTTATTTTTAAAATTTTTATTTAATTTTTTGTGGTACTGGGGATTGAACCCAGAGACATTCTACCTCCAAGCTACACCCCCAGCCCTATTTTAATTCTTTATTTTGAGGAGGGCCTCACTAAGTAGCTGAGGCTGGCTGCAAACCTACCATCCTCCTGTCTCAGCCTCCCAAGTACTGGGATTACAAGCATATGCCACCATGCCCGGCTTATTTTTTTTAATTTTGAAATAGGGTCTCACCAAGTTGCTGATGGCCCAACCTAAGTTGCTGAAGTTGGCCTTGAACCTGTGATCCTCCTGTCTCAGCCTCCCAATGACTGGAATTATAGGTAGGCAGCACAGTACCCAGCTAGAATCCAACTCTGGTGAATTTCTAGATCACACGAGAGAGAATCTGGTGATTCTATACCAGTCATTATTACCTTAGCTCAAGTCTTCCTGTTGCCTAATAATAAATACATTCCTAAACAGATCAGGCTGACTTGGAACCAGACCCTACTATAAATATCAATGCCATCCTCGATGTCCTCTTACCTTCCAGTGCTTGGTCTGTCACTGGGCTTGTCCAATGAACAGAGGAGACACTGACTGGCCCTACTTTGTGGTCTCTCCTCCTCCTTCACTGGTCTCCTCTACTCTCCAGGGGTACTACCCTTTCCCCTTGCATGACTCAAACACACTGTGACCTTTAAGTTTCTAGATGTTGCTACATGTTCTTTCCTTCCACAATGGCCTTCTCCTCTTTTGTTTCCTGTTTAATGTCTCGTTGTCTGTCAGAACTCCATTCTAATTCCACCTCCTGCAAATATTTGTCCAGAGTGCCCCTTTGCTTTATAGAGAGGCAGCGACATCTTGATCAGTCCTCCCTTAACCCACTGCACCACCCAGCCCCATCTGCCCCGTGTGAACAGAGTGACAGGATCATACATACTTCCCACGGAGTGACAAATGAGCCCCAGCAGATCTAGCATGGCACATGCAGGTGGCTACACCACATGCTAAAATAAAACTCTGCCTCATTTGTGAAGGACAGATAATGTCACAGGCGAGGTAAACCTGCTGTGTGCATTCTATGGCGCTTTTCTCTGAAACCCGCCACACGTGTCCAAGAGAATAATAACTATTCATGCATTTCTTTAAGTTTTCTTCCAGAAATGCTGCTTGCTAATAAAGAAGGTAGGATGCAGGAGGAGAAGAGGAAAGCTTACCAACTTCTGGATGGTGAGGTGAATGGAGTTATTACACACTGGCCACACTAAAGCAATGTCTGGCGTGAACACTTTGAAAGTCAGACAGAAACTTCAACTTTGCATAGGGGTCAGTCACACACGTCTTCGGGTCTTGGAAGTAGGGAGCCCAGGCTTAGGGAAGAAACTTAAACCACATGTGCTTGTCCATGGTGAGTAGGAATGTTTCTGAATCTCCAGCTACATGAGGGATGTCAAAGAGGAGATGGCCAGTCACACAGTATGCAGACTACTCCCAGCTGGGAAGTCAGAGAGGATTCAGGGAAGCCTGAGGGCTCCATCTGTGTGCAGATCAGACATGCAGCAAAGTGGGCCACTGGAACCTGCAGATACGGCATGTGGGAAACAGGCAGGCTCTTCTTCCTGTGAAGGTCTATGTTTCTGTGGATTCTATGTTTCTCCTATGGGTGATAGGAGATACTGGAGTAAGGGAGAGGAAAGGCCACTTCCCATCAACTTGAGAGAGCCCGGTGGTGCACATTCTCTTATCTGCAGTGTGGCTTGCACAGAGGATGGACACGTTTGCCATTTGGTGGGACTGATCTGGTTGCATCGGATAGCTTTCCCACTCTCTAGCTGTGTTGGTAGGTGCAAACCATTTACCTGCCAGGACCTCCAGCTTTTGTCCTGGAGTCAGCTGCCCCTTCCCAGGATGCAGTGGGGAAACTGCAGATAATATGAAGAAGTGGAATCTGGTGACATTGTGCTCCTTTTCTCTTCTCCTACACAAACCCACTATGTGAGAAAAGGTATAAATAAACAAGCCAGTCATTCTAATACCTGCTGGAGTGGACTGAGGGCATGAGGACACATTCTTGAAAGGAAGAGATGAAATGTACTGAAGAGTTTCTCTCTGGCCCCTGGACAGTCCCCATGCTGGTGTGAGCCTTCTGGCTCTCCTCCTCCTTCCGGTCACCACACCTTCCCATGTAGTCCCAGGAGTTCCTGTGTGCAGCTCTATGGAACACTCCTGGCACTTCATGGATAGGTGCTCTGGGGACCTAGGGAGAGTATAGGGTGGTAGTGAAGCCATGACCCCACTCCCCCTTGGATGCATGTGCATCCCACACATCTGTCAGTGGGCGCCCTCACCCTCCGCACCTCCTGCAGGATAGCGGGTGTGCCCACATCTTGCGCATGCACATTGCATATAGTTATGTGCAATGATTAAGCAAAGTGTAACAGGCATATGCAATGACTAAGCAGAGTATAACAGGCATGTGCACATCATGCTGGTGTGGGCATGCACCATTTTGTGCAGAACCCTATATAAGGAGTGGGTCTGCAGAATCAAGTTGCTGTTTGCTGTTTGTTCTCCTCCAGATGGCAACTCAGCATGCTTTTTTTTTTTTCTCCCTGGGGATCTCACCACCAAAACCTTCCCTGCAACCACAGCTGCCCCCTGACAGGTGGGATCAACTTCTTTGGTTTTGCTATTGCTACCACCACGGCTACTTCATCATGGGTTATGTTAAAACAGGAAGTCTGATTTCTAGTGCAACAGATCTTAATGGAGAATGATTTCACCTCTTTTCCCTAGGGGATATTTGGCAATTTCTCGAGGGTCTTATTTTATTTAATTTTTTTCTGATTGTAGCATTGGTGGATTCTACTGGCTGCTGGTGGGCATAGGTCCAGGAGGCTGCTAAGCCTCCCCCGCTGCAGAGGACAACCCCACCACAAAGACTCATCTGGGCACAAATGTCACAGTGCTGAGGCCAGGACACCTGGATGGGTGAAAGTGTGCTTGGAGCACAGTGGTGATGGTTCCCCTGTTTCTGCTCTTGTCCACTGTGGCATGGGCTGCACCCTTGATCATGCCCGCACCTGGAGCATATTTGGCCTCCTGCCTTTGGCTAGCATTCAGGGAACAGGCAATGCAAATCAATTTGAAGCCATCAAACTGCTTTCCTGGAAAGGTCCTGTCACCTGGGAGTCCACACCCTGCTGCTTTTCCTCCTCCTGTGGAGCCACTGGGGAAGGTCAGCCTCCTGAGAGCAACTGGCTCAGAGCTGGCCACCTTGGCGCCAGCAGCCAGCAGAGCCCAGGTCCCTGGAGTCTACATGACCTACAGCAGACTGGCAGTCTAGGAAATTCTAACTAGCTCTCATGAGCCAGTCCTCCTCAGTCCTCACAGGGCACTGAGGGCCACCTTGAAGGAAAAAGAGAAGAAAATAAATAAATGACTAAAAGTACATTGTGATCTGGCACCATGGGGGGTGTCCTGTGCCCTTTTAGTCATCTCCCCAAAACTTCTGTCATGCTGAACACCTGGGCAGGAGCAGATCAAGTGGTTTTAGGTGCATGAGGCAACCCTTAGTCCTTGAGCACCTCTTCTGGGGTGTCACTTCCTTGGGAGAACCAAAAGACGACATCCCCCCTCCTGGAGATGATGACTTTAGCAATAGTATCAAAAGCTAACAGCACCTGACAGAGAAGTTTCTAGCAAGTGTGAGCTACACATATGGACAGGCTAACTCACCTGTTTCAGTCAGTATGTGCACTGCTATGACCCAAACATTGGATACACAGAACTTAGAGAAGGAAGAAAGTTATTTGATCATAGTACTGGAGATTTCAGTCTATGTTGCTCTGTGGCCAAGCAGGAGCCAGGACTGGAGATCCTCGGGGAATCATGGTGGGCAGAAGAGAGCAAAGGGGTCAGAGAGAGAGGCTGAAGCTGGGTGGCGGGGGCCTGGGACACACACACTGTACCTGGTCAGTTCCCAGGAACCCTTCCCCAGTAACCAAGTCCTGGCTCCAATATTGCTGTCTCCAGTGCTTGAGGTCTTGGAACATTATAAACACAAACTATACCACCATCCATGGGTGCCTATGGAAGGTGGTTCTGGAAAGCCTCCATTTCTTCACAGTGTGACTAACAAGCCCAGTGTTTGGGAGTAGTGAGTTAATGCCCCTCAGCAGTCACTGTAGTTTGGAATGAATGTAGAAACTCTAGGGAAACACAACTGGGTGCAGGCTCACAAGATCCTTCTTAAAGTCCAGCTGAAAAACAACATACTAAAAGAAAATTGGGGCTCCAGACTTTCATTTTTGTCCATTCATATGCAGCCTGTTCTGAACACCGGCTTATTGTGATAATGTGGGTGAGAGCCAGCTGTAATTAGTAAAAAGTCAAAGCTGCAGAATTTTTAAGTGAGAATGCTATCCATTCCTTTCTGAGCTTTTAGAGTAGGTCCTTTGCATCTTTTTGGGCTGATTTTGATGATGTGAAAATACTTTATAATTTGCCCAAGGAAAAAAGCTCATGCTAACTCATGTAGGTGGATGACGGTTTTATAGAGGAAGGTCGTTCTCCCCTTTACTTGCTTTGAAATGCCACATTCCTAATTTGTGAAACGTGAGCTGGTAATAGTAAAAAAATGAACTCTTTGAGCAAAGCCCTCAACACAACTGTCCCTTCCTCCCTCCCCAGGTCACCTCCTCACTCTCCTGAGCCTTTAACCAGGCACCTGTCCTTCATCTCCCAGGGAAAAGGGACTTTGTACACGGGGCCAGCTCACTTCAGGCCACCATGGAGCTCTGATTGCATGAAGCAATGGGTATTCACTGGGAGCAATCTAAGAAGTCCTAACTAGGGATTAAGAACTTTGCTGAAAACCTTTAACTTCTCAGGAAGGAAGAAAATTTAGGGACAGAATTTAGAAATCCAACCTATATAAAGTATCTGAATTACCCTTGTATTTTCTCTATGCCTTCAAATGCTAAAGAGAATTACATGATAAACAGTAGAACTTCAATAAATGTTTACATTGTCAGACCAAAACAGGTGCTCTTAAATTCTCAAATAAAGGTTGTGAAGTAGAAGTAAAAAAAAAAATTCTTTGGAGAAATAAGTTCTCAGTATAATTACGAGTGGTCAGCCATTCTAGGAGTCTTGATTAATAGATGTGACAGATAAAGGAAAATTTTGACTAAACGCAAGTTTCTCTCAAGTCTGAAATGATACAAGAAGACTATGTTTTTAGCTATCTGGGTGAGTGTTTCTGTTCAGGGCTCCTTCCTTCCTTACTAACTACTGTCTTTCTCATTTTAAGAGATTTATTTGATTTTCAAACATACACATTTAGAGTATTAGAAGGATATTTATGGGAAGAAATACTTGGGATCCAGAAGAAGATAGGGATGATGCATTTGGATCAACTGAAAAATGATTTTACAGACTTCTAAGTTCTCTAGCTTACAAAGTAGTTCATTAATGCATCTCACATGAAATATGCCCCAAGTTTTAGCATTAAAGTGGTGATACATAGACCTAAAACTTAGAAATACAAATATAGCCAGGAGGCATAAACAAATCAACAAGCTCATGCAGAACTAGGCATTTTTGGATGGGGAAAGAAGTGTGCCGAACGCATCCACGCTGTGTGACAGCAGCAGCAAGATGTCGGAAGCTCCAGGGAACTACTTAGAGTACAAATTAGGCTTCCAGCAACTATAGCTGTATTGCATCAGTTAGCGCTCAATTAGGCTGATACACACACACTGGAGCCACCAAAACAGCTCAGTGAGTAATGAGGGAAGGGCATTCTGGGCACCTGCAAGAGAGCCGGTCCATGAACTTGAGTCCATTACCAGAGGTCAGTGTAGACAGTGGGGAATGTAGAGAGCACTGTTAGTTAGCTCCTGGAAAATCTGGGACCCTGGGGTATCCAAGACTAGGTCACTGAACTGCCTGCATCTTGGTACTCTACTCTATTACACAGCAGCATCTAATAAAGTCCTCACAATTTCTCTTAAGCATCACTGAAATGCCAAGAGTTGAAATGTATGCCAATCATATAAATTAGAGAATGAAGCTTAGAGAGGTAAATAATGTACCTAGAATCGCACAACCAGTAGGAGGGAAATTTGTATTTACATACTTTACCCATGTGATTCCCAGCCCCACACCTTTCTCACCCCTGTACTGTTTAATAAATGGTAATGCAATGAAAAAGGTGTGAGGGTGAATAAAAAGGGAAATAAACAAGAGAAATATGCGAAGGAAGAAAATTAAAAAGGGAATTACTTACCCCAAGAGGTGCAATTTTTGGAATTATCTAAGCCCTAGTTTTCTAACGGACATAAAAAATAAAAAAAAACTCTTCTTAGTGTAATGAACATGTAGAATTTTCTCCTGGACTTTGCAAACACATCACATGTTTGAAAATGGATGGGACATTGACAAAGATCCGTTCCTACACCTCTGCCTCTTTCTCTCTTCCTTTTTTCTCTTTTCCTTCTCTCATTCATTCATTAATTCATTTCTTCATGCGCAGATTCACTCACTCATCAGCCCATACTGTTTTCAGGTCTGTTAAGCTTATAGCTTATTTGGGGAATACACTATTTGAAGAGACGTGGTGGACAATGTGTTTGGACAGGTAGACCTGAGGTTAAAGTTCATTCAGTCAGGTAGGTGAGCCAACACAGGGCAGTGAAGCACTCTGGAGATCCTTACATCTCTGGGACATTTGGAAGAAGATTCAAGAAGGAGTGACTAAGTTGAGATTTGGCACAGGACTGAGTTGTTCAAATTGAAGGCACACTGTCCCCAGACTGTATTCAAAGAAGAAACGTGGTCAATCTGCTCATTCCACTAAAATGAGCCACTAACAAAGGAAGGAACTTGGTCACTGATTCTCTGTTCCTCTAGAACAGTGGGGTCACCAGGTAGTTAGGGACTGGATAGTGAGCTCTATGTACCCACCCCAGCTCCTAGCATGGAGTAGACTCTTAATACTCATGTACAGAGTAAAGTGGTATCTTTAAAATCGGGTTTTGGAAAAGCTGGCCTCAAAAGATTGAATCTTCAGAATATCTGGTACTGACATTGAGACAAAGGAAGAGAAAAAAATATATATATATATGTATATATAAAGAGATGCTACAGATAAAAAAGTCAACCTGCATCTTGTCAGTGCTCACATTCAGGACTGAGACACATGATCAGGGAGGGGTTGTACAACAAAGTCACCCTGGCAGGAAGGGATAGTCCGAGCTGGGGCTCCATCCCTGAGCACTGTGATTCTATAGCCCTTGCACTGGGCCACTTATGAAATGCACATTCACACATATTTCATAAGACAAAGCACTAGAATTCATAATTAGCTGTGACATCATCTTGGAAATCAGCTTGAAGACTGATAGAAGCACTTATGCTGTTAAAGTGCACAATGCCAAAGCACAGTAGGAGAATTCATTGGGCCACATGTGACCTTGTTTCCAAGCTTTATGTTCTTGTTAACACCAGCTGACCTGGATGCGGGAAGTCATGATTTCAGGTTCTTTTTATAGGAATACGTAGGCACCAACCTCTTCAATTATTTAGTGTTCTCTGGTGTCTTTCAGTGACTCATCCATCGGCCACATTCTCAGTGGGGATAAAGCAGCTGCTAATACACCCTGGTGGCTGAATAGTCTGATGGATCTTAAAGGATGAGGAAGCTGGGAAAGAAACAGTACTACCAGACCAGGTGAGCTCCATCAGAAGTGTGAAGAGACAGGGTGTGATGACCAGCGTGGAACTGGAGGCAGCTCTTAGCTTGAACTTCTGTGCTGTCACTTTACCCCATGTAGACTGGGTGCTACTGAGCTCTTATCTCTCAGTGTACTTCTTTGTTGGCAAAATGTTGATAAAGACAACACTTATAGCATACAGTTGTATCAACATAAAATTAGATCACCCATATATAGATCTACAGCATTGAATGCACATTAGTTATTGCCTTTGATGAAGTAAATCAGCATGTGTTGTAATAAATGTCTTATATAGATCTACAAAATTGAATGCACATTTGTTACCACCTTTGGTGAAGTAAACCAGCATGTATTGTAATAAATATCTTCACACATTATGTTATCAGTCAATAAATATTAGCATCTTTGTCTGATAATGACTAGGCTTTTACGGGTAGGTATAGAAATAAGAACAATAGGTGTTGGCTTTCCTTCCCTAACCTATGGCCCCACTGGGGATGGTTTTTACAAACATTGACTGAATCCAACGGGTGTATCCCTCTGTGAGCAAGGTCAGCACTGTTAGCCTCATGACATTTCTTGAACTCACCCTTGAGAGAGGAAGAGAAAGACAAGGAAGTGCTGAATCTAGAGGAGCACCATGTCACCACACAAGGTCAACTCAGTAGCCTCTACAGGATATCACTTGCTTTGTGTCTGTATCTTATTTCCAATTATTTCCCCCAGTTCCATTGATTTTGAACACATTTTAGAAAATTTTTTTCTCCTTCCAAGATGTATTCATCAAAAAAGTTTGAACCATTTAGAGATGTATACCACCAAACTAATGTCTTATGAAATAGTGTAAATGGGCTCCAAGAAGCTCAGTTGAGACTCTGCAATTGGATATGAAGATGATGGTTTTGTATTTGTGCATTTGTGGTTGTCCAGAGGAGAGACTCCTAACTCCATCACCAACACAATATCTGGTATATGACAAGTATTTAAATAATTGTTAGTTGAACTGATAAGCTAAGCAGCAGATGGGTGCTTCGACCTTACATGTGGGGGTACAGAGTTGACAATAAGCATGGATATCTCAGGGGAATGACCCACTTTCTCAGCTCACTGTGCATCTCTGTACTTACAGGATTAAATTGGGTCAATTTATTATTCACATTGCTTCTCTGCAGAGTTATGAGGAAAGAGGACTTTACTCCCTGTTCCATAGGCAAAAAAAAAAAAACATAAACCACTGAACAAGTGTTTTAGCTAACATTTTTGTCCCTGTGACCAAAGTACCTGACAAGAACAACCCAGAGGAGGAAAGGCTTATGTGGCTTATGGTTTCAGAGGTATAGTCCATGGTCAGCTGGTTAAAGGCAGAAACATCATGGCAGCAGAGTATGGCAAAAGAAAGCCACTCAGTTCAAGGCTTCCGAGAAGAAGAGAGAGGGAAAGGAAGGGACCAGGGATAGATACAGTCCCCAAGGCCAGCCCCCAGTGACATCAATACCCTACCTATCTAAAGTTACCACTCCATAAGTCCAATCAAACTATTAATCTATCAATGGATTAATTAATCCACTGATGAGGTTACAGACCTGGATTTACCTCTGAATATAAGTACATTGCTAACATATGAGCTTTTCTGTGGGTCATTCCATATCTAAACTGTAACAGCTGGGTGTGCTGGAACACCCCTGTAATCCCAGCTACTCAGAAGGCTGACACAGGAGGATCTCCAAGTTTGAGGCCAACCTGGGCAACTTAGTGAGGCCCTATCTTAAAATAAAAAATTAAAAAGCCGGGGATGTTGCTCAGTGCTAGAATTCTTGCCTGGCATGTGTGAGGCACTGAGTTCAATCCCTAGCACCACTAAACAAACAACAGACAAAATACTGAGAGAATAGACCAATTGTGGAAATTTTGATGAGGGCTATACCCCTTCATTACATATTATTAAACCTTAGTTGTTAATATCAAATTGGAAAACGTATCAAGTCTACTTCTTTTATCAAATGTGACTTTTTCACATTATGAAGATTTTAATGAGGCAGAGTAAATTGAACCCATGAGGTGGAATTATCAAATCACTCCAAACCTGTACCTCTCTTCGATGGAGTCTGAGATGGTGAGCAGCCACCTAGTGATGTTATCTCCATAAAAAGGACCAGGGACCCTGGTTACCAGTTGACTGCATCAGGGGCTGTTCAGAGTCCTAGTGGTTCTGGTGGCCTGTCATGACTGTCATTCTTGTACTCTTCCCCAATGTGTTCACAACTGTAGATCACTGGGAATTGAGAGGGACTTTTAAAATTGCCTAGTCTGGTCTTCTCATTTTAGAAATAAAATGATCAAAATCCAGAGGAAAAAATTAATCATAGCATCAATGATCGCCCAGCTATTTTGTGAAAGAGCAGGAAGGAGATGGTAAGCTTCTGTCTGAGCGTTCTTCAAAACAGGGCAGTGTCTTTGATAAGTCATACTCAAGTAACTCAGCCTCCCCCTCCACCACCTTGCAGGCTGCCCTGAACATGAGGAAGCTATTTGGGATTGTGAAATCTGTCTTTCTCTCTGTTGATTTCCTGACTTCTCTCTCTTCAACTTCAGGTTGAGAGCAAGTCTCCACAGCTAAAAATTTATAAAAATAAAACAAAATGGTATCTTCCACCTCCTCCTTAAGAAACAATATTTTTCTGGAGTTGGAAAAGTGATTTCTTTAAACTACAAAAGCTCTTTAATTATACCTCTTATATGAAAGTCACTGTAAGGTTGAAAAAATAAATAAAACATACAGATGGATATATTTAATAAGAGTGTCTTTAAGAATTGGAACATGCTCAAAAAGTTGGCTGGTGCCATTTTATTTCTAAAAGAGTTATGTTTTAATAATATAGTAGAAAAGATATGTAATAGAAAATATTAAAATTTTACACCATAAAATTATTGTGACTTTTATAAATTAGATCAAATAAAATGCATGATGTATTTAAATAAGAATCTCAAATATTCAAAAAGGAAAATAATTAAATACATATGAATATAAAAGATAGACTAGAATTTCCACTTATATCACATATTTTAGGTTATAATATGCTTTCATAAACATTTCCTTACTGGACACCTTTCAGAACTTTGGGGTGTAGGAAGGGAACATATCAAGACTCTCCTCCCAGGGGAATTTGCACCTCAGTAGAACCTACTTACCCAACATCATTTAGTAAGCACATGGTGAGGCCTTTGCTTGCCCTGAATTGATTGTGGAATTCTCACCACCAACCTTGAGGATTCAGAGAAGAAGAAGTATCAATGCAGAAGATATAGGCTTTAGGAATGATTACATAAAAATGTGGAAAAAAGAAAAAATAAAGAAATAAATGATTGTAAAATCTGGAGATGAATGAAAACTAATAATTAATGAGACCAAGAGAACTGATCTCAACTTGTTCACACACTTGTAACTTAGCAAAGAGGAAACCAAAACAATCAACCCATGTTTACTGTGTATCAAGAACTCCATTTGATGCTGAAAACCCACAAAGAATTAAGACATGGTTTTACCTTCTTTGTGCTCACAGAGGAGAGAAGGAGTTTACGGTCTAATGGAATCAGAAACTTGGTACAAGATATAAAAAAGTTTAAAAATATATACCTTTAATTAAACAAAAAGGAATATTAGGCCGGATGTGGTGGCGCACGCTTGTAATCCCAGTACTTTTGGAGGCAGAGACCGGAGGATCCGGGTTCACGGCCAACCTCAGCGCGCATGCTGAGATCTCTCTCTCTCTCTCTCTCTCTCTCTCTCTCTCTCTCTCTCCCTAGTGAGGCCTCCGCAACTTCGTGAGACCCGGTTTCAAAAATAAAGCATAAAAAAATAGGGCCGGGGGCGTAGCGCGGAGGTAGAACACCCCTGCGTTCAATCCCCGGTACAGCAAAAAAAAAAAAAAGGAATATTAGGTTAGTGTTAAATAATAAAAAGAACAGTGTAACATATGGGTATAGCAAAATTTTCAATCACCATTGCATCTGATTTTTTAAAGAAATGAGCACTATTTTAAGATTAAAAATTAGTTTTATGTAAGCCTAAATTAAATGATTATTTGAACATTCGATCCCTGTGAATATTATAGACAATTGGCATTAAGGAGCAGACCAAGTAATTTGGGTTTATGGGAAAATAACTTTGTTTATCTAATATCAGATTGTCCTCATATAGATATCAGAAAACTAGTTTATATACACAAATATACACATACATATAGGCACTGATATAAATATGGTAATATATATAATATATATTATATATATACCAGAGGGATACAAGAATTGTTTCAAATACATTGCTTTGTAGTTTTACTAAATATTGAAGGCAATTGATCAGTTTGTATTTATATAATAATTCATATTCATTGTAGAAATTTAATAACACAGTAAATAACAACTTAAAAAATCAACGTATTTTCTCTGATCCTTTATGCTGCCATCTCTAATGAAAACTGGGACCATCATAATTTTTTAATTCAAGTTTATAATCCATACTTCTATATAACTAGGTATTCTTTTGAAAACATGATTTTGATGATTTTGCTTGCCATGCTCTACTGCTGGTTAACAGAGTTATTACCTGTATGTATTCCTCTCTTCTTTCTAGAAAGCAGAGCTAAGAGAGTGAGGCAGGTTCTGGGCTAACTTGTGTGGAGGAAGATTATGTAGCATGTCAGGTGGGGTGAGATGTTGGGACAGGCGTGGAGTGTTTGGAGTGTGGACACAGGGGAGCCAGAGAGCAGGACAGAGGAAAACAACCCAACTGTGCAAGGTGAGGGACGAGGAGAACCACTGGAAACCCTTCACACCCCGAAGCAGAAATTTTGGATCCGAGAGTAAATCGGCAATTGTTAATAAGCTTGGTTATAAACTTCTCCAAGTTTCACAAATTTTATTTTCCTAAGTATAGCCTTAATCTGAATCTCTAACCTCTGATTTTACTTATTTACATAAATGTTCCTATTTCCTGTCCTTGAAAATTTCATAAGACCTTCAATCTGTTCCCTCATCCATTCAATTAACTTGATAATTATGAATCATAATTTTTTGTTATGTATAGAATACCTACATGACTATATGCCTTCGCTAGCTTAGAATACAGCACTCAATTAAAAATATTTCCAACTACCATTTTTTCCTACTGTGTTTTGCAAATCAACTGATAATTACTGATACCAATAATTGCTATTGGTAATTGTTTTTGTTAGGTAAGGCATGTAATTTGACTACTTCACTATGTTTTACTTTAATCCATCTTAAGACCAGACGACTATGCTTCATTATTGACATAGTCTGTTGGTGGAGGAATGAAAGTATGTCTGGTAATTTTCCTTCATGGAGTTCATGCTTAAGTAGCGAGCGCCCAATGAGTGAGAACCCTCGACAAGGAGGGTCTCTCAGACAGCCTTGCAATTCTACCTGAATGGCTTTTAAGCAGAGCTGAGATGAGGCAGAAGGAGCAGTAATCTATTATAGCTTTTCCATAAAATTAGCAAGTAAAATAAGTCACAGCTATTCTCAGCCCTTAGACAGGTAGGAGAGAAGCAAGTGCGTTGCTAGAGACTTTTTGGAGGACCCCACCAGTGTGCTTCCTGCTGGATCTAATTTGCCTGAGGGCGAGGTGGAGACAGCTCTGCACAGTAATCCCACATGAAATGTGCTGATAATTAAATCCCTCTGATAATTACATCATGCATTAGCAGGCTCAGCCCGATCCATTACTCACAATCTCTGTCTTGGACAAAACAAAACGTGTCCACGAGGGACCATCCGTGCAACAGATGCTCCGATGGAAGGAGGCAGCCGATTTCTGTTTACGTAATGTGATCCAGCCACAGCTAAAGCGAGGGCTCACTTCAGCCTCCCCAGTGAGCATCAAGTTCACAGAGATAATGACGCCCAACCTTTGCCACCTGCCCGGCCGTGTCTCCTTGCCAGTCTAACAGAGTGTCTGGCAAAGGTCAAGCGGTTAGTCACGATGGAACTGGCAGAGTCCAAGGAGGTGTCTGGTGGTTTTGTTATTCTCAACAGGGGCAACACAGTTCTGCATATAGAAAGACCCAAGCTGTTGGTCTAGTGTTGGACTGAAACGTTATCTCTATTTGATAAGTGAAAGATCATTCTGAAATGATGAAAGGTAAATTATGGCACTGTTAGCAATCGTAAATTGCAGGCATTCTAACTCCAAAATAGACCTTTCTATATGTACACACACACACACACACACACACACACACACACACACATAGAGTTCCTGCAATTTAAGTGTCCAAGAATTTAACACAAGAAGTTAAACTGTTCTTCAAAATTTCTGCAGACAAGATGAATAACACAAATTTAGTATTTACCAGATCTATCTCAAAAGGGTTAAATTGTTAGTAGGAACCCAAGTAACCAAAATTTTCAATTATACTGAATGCTTTTTCTTGTAATAGGCTTCTAGAATAAAGAAAAAACCAATGGGACATTCATCAGGTATTCATACTAAAAGTCAAAAAAGGAGGAAATACTTAACAACCAAGTGTATTCTGGGGTTATTTACCTTGTACATACATAGCCAGCATGTCCCTTCTTATTCATTAGTTAGTTTAGTCTGTAACAGTGTGCACGTACCTGCTGTAACCAGCTGACCTGCATATCAAACATCAAACTGCAGTCCTTCTGACTGCTTGTCTATCTGCTTCACTGGTTTTTAAACATTTTGAAAATTATTTCTGCTTTAAGCTACAATCAACATGCATACATCAACTCACATTCCTCAGAATCTATCAGATCAGCAAGGGATGTGAATTCATTTTTTAAAAAATTATTTATAAGACAAACATAAAACACCAAAGACTTAAATCAATGTTGGACATCACGAAACAGGGAGAAGGGATGTTGGAGCAGATTCTTCCCAGTGCTCTGGAAGCCATCGGTCCATCTGACCATCTGCAGATCTGCTCACGGGGCAGCTCTTGCTCAGGTTTGGTTCCTGGGAACCAAGTGGGTCCACTTCTAAGTGAAGCCAGGAGTGTGGTTGAGCATGCACTTACCTCTGAGGTGAGACCAACATGCTTGCAAAGCCTAGCCCACCATCTGCTACCTGTGTGACCCAGGATGAGTTACGCACCCTCTCTGCACCATTCATACTAGTCAGGATTAGAAGGGCTCTGCTGCTGTAATAAGCCTCAGAATCCCAGTGAGTTAGCACTCTAAGTGCCTAAAGTCCAGGGTGTCAGAACTCTTCTAGAGTATCTGCCTTCCACATGGTAAGTTAGAGACACAGCCACCTCCATCCGATGAACTCTTCACATCATGTGCAAACCCTGCTCTTGCACCTCCCTGCCTGGGGTCCAGAAGTTACACACAGACCCTCTCCTTGCATCCATTCCAAGAGCTCTGATAGAACTCCAGAGAAGCCAGGTGGTCTGTCCACATCCTGGAATGCAGAAGAACCGGATATGGATAATGCTAGCAGTCTCCACACACATCCCATAGGGTACAGGTTAAAAACAGTAATATTTCCCAAAGTCCATGGTATACTCCATGACACTTAGTAAGTATGCAAAAAAATGCTAATTATTATGCTATTGTCTTTTTATCTTGGTTGTTATACCTCGAATGCCTACGAGACTCATTTATCAGCCCCTAGGTATGTCGCTTACTGTGAGTCCATCCCTTTTCCTGGACCAGTGTGAGTCACAAGAGGATAGAAATCATGACGCTTTTGCTTGCAAGGTGTTCGTGCATTTAATAGCTTGTCTTTCCTTCCAGCTCACCAGCCAAAGCCGAATGTTGAAATAGGCACAGATTTCCTGCTTTCTCTCTTAACTAAAGCCTCTGCCTCTGGTGGTGTCCTCGGATCCCATCCCTCCCAGGGTCTGCCGCTCATGTCCTCCTGCTGACTGTCCTGTTCAGTCCTATCTCCCAGAGATAAAGCCAACCCCAATCTTCTGGTTTGACTTTGCACATGACCTGGAAGCCAGAGTGCTCATGAAAATTTGGAAAAGAAGGTAAAACAGGAGAAATTCAATTTTGATCTAGGGAAAATGAACCACTTTGGACACATCTTAGTAGGAAGGTTGTGGTGAGTTGGAATCCGGGCAATCTGGGAGAAACATGAAAAAATAATGAGTACAAAGAAGGAAAGAAGGGAGAAGATGGGCTGGGTGGCTGTGCACTGAGCAACATTAACCTGCATTCATCCTTCCAGTATGAAGACGGACTCCACCTGTACTCTAGAAGTTTCCATCTGTACAGCTTACAGATTTGCTCACAGTCAGCACTGATGGATTGGTGGCTCACCCTCCCCAGCCTCATGGACCAACTCTTGGACGGACAGGGGTTGTCCCAGTCGACATGACAGGTTGGTAAGAAAACAACCTAGCAGCAACCTGACAGGTCTCAGAAGTCCCAGAAAAGCAATAGGAAAGAAAAAAAAAAAAAAAGGAAATAATGAAGTGAGGAGGGAAGAAGAGAGTGGCAACTTCACAGGCAGCCACATTCTTTCCAGACCCTATGGTCCTGTCCATGTGTTCAGAGCCTCTGTCTCCTCCTCCCTACCATGGGGCCAAGAGAAAGCCCCAGGGACCCTGCATCAATGGGTATTCTCTCAATACCTCCTCTTCAAAGCTATGTATATTTAGGATTCTTTTACCATTTTGCCAGTCAGGGAGACCCCTTCCACTGAGTTCTCCTCTCCATCTCTGAAATCTAATGGTTAGAATCTCTTGCTCATGGAGGCTGTTGAAGTTTTCACAGGACAATGCAAAAGACGGTGCCTTTCAAAGGTGAAGTGACAACAGACAGCACTATTTTAATGTGCTTCGTTCTTGTGTCCCAGAGTGACTCCAGTGTTCACTAAGCGGTTTGCATGTGCTGGCTCCAGAAGAGGCGCTTCCTGTGCATCAACCCAGTCCCTCCACAGCACGAACTCTACGCATTATTTTGTCTCCACAGTACAGCAAAAGAAGAGAAGCAAAGAGACACAGAAGCCCACATCTCTATCTTGTGTATCCTCAGGATTGCTGCAGTTTCCCCACCAAGGCGTGGGCATGTGAGCTAGTCTCAGGTAGTTGTGGGATGCAGGCAAGGTGCACTCAGATCTTCATTTCCTTAGAAACAGAGTGTGTGAAACACCACAGGAGGCTGCTCACAGAGGGAAGGAGGGTACCCCAGACCGAGAAAGAGACTGTGGAGACTTCAGAGCCAGGCAGCCCATGACAAGCCTTGGACAGGGAAGAGACATTTTTGTGAAACCCCCACAAAACCTAGACACACTGAGACACTACACTGGGTCTTGGTTGTTGCTGTTTTAATATTAGAGAATTGTGCCAGGTTTTATCTCAGATGAGAAGCGGGTAACACTCTTCACGTCCACTAGTGCACACCTAGTCACATTTTCCATTGTTTAACAATCACCACCTACAGGATAATGTGAGGCGTTGTCAGCATTCCAAGATCCCACAACCGGGGCAACCATGACATTTCCAGTCTTGTCTCCTGCCTCTTTGCTGTTCACATCAGACACTCATTTGATACAAAAGCAGCCATGCTGTGTGACAGGACATGGATCTTCACACATCCATGTCTTCAATGCAGCTCTTCCTTGTTTACTGGGAAAATGCTTACACCCCTCAAAACTCAGTCCAAACATCAGGCTCCAGGGAAACCATCTCTCGCCGCCCCAGGAGCGCCGCCCTCCCCTTCCCTCAGCTTTGCATCTGCAGTGTGGGTTGTAGTCCTGACCACGCAGTGTGACTGACTCTGCTGTCCCTGTCCTCATTCCTCTCGAGGTTGTGGGCTCCCCAGCCGTGCTGTCTATTTTCATACTCTTAGTGACTAAGTCAGAGTCAGTGCCTGGCAGATAAGCCTTCCATAAATGCTCGTCAGGAGAGGGACGCAAGAGAGCCCAGGGAACTGATGAAATTCTCATTGCAAGCTGGGTGTGGTGGCGCATGCTTGTCATCCCACTACTTGGGAGGCTGAGACAGGAGGATCCTGGTTTGCGGCCAGCCTCAGCTACTCAGTGAGGCCCTCCACAACTTAGTGAGACCCTGTTTCAAAATAAAGAATAAAAAATAGGGCTGGGAGTGTGGCTCGGAGGTAGAATGCCCCTGGGTTCAATCCCCAGTACTGCATAAATAAATAAATACATAAATAAATTCTCATTGCAATGATTAGACAGTGATTCCTCTTGGATTAACTGACTTGTTCCAGCACACCTGGATTTTGACAGACCCTGGAAAGATAACAGGAGTGTATTTAGGGTGTAGGGGTGCAGAAGTTGACAACTTTCATGGTAGCGAGCTCACCGCAGCTCAGAGGATATACTAAGTGAACAGGACACAGGATAATGCTCCCTTCTGGGCCAGCCTCACTCCTGGTCTTAGGAAAAAGTAGTGCCTTCCACCTGGAACACCCACTACAGGCTCTGACCAACAGGACACTTTCCTCTTGCAGAAACTTGGCCTATGAGGTTTCAGGCGATGCCTATCCACTGTGTGAGAACTCTGTAGTTCTTCCTGCTGGACTCAGGCACCCAGATGGAGGGGACCAGGAAAGTCAACCCCATGCCTGTGTCCCTCGTTCAGCCCCAAAGCTGGCTCCACCAGCAGGAAGACAAGGGTCAAGTGTGCAGAAGACCCAGGGAGGCCTGCACATCAGTGAGCTGCCCCGTTGCTACAGATGAGCAGACACACAGCAGCATTTCACAAGCATTGAGGTAGGAGCAGAAGCCTAAAGGAACTGAACTGGGCGAGGTCCAAAGGGAGCCGCCCATGGCCTGAACCGCCCAGTGGACACGGGCACGCAAGCCTTTCCACCTCCTGAGCAGGCCATAGTCGCCAGTGGAGCGGGTGATTAATAGCACACGGGCTGGGACGAGGGCTGCACAGGCTTTGGCGAGAGGCTGGTTGGTGGGAGCACATTTTTGCCCATCTGCTGTCTAGCACTAGCTCTGAGTGAATTAATGGGGGAGACCGATGAGACATACAAATGACTGCCAGTGTTTTCAATATGACAAGCAGGCATATGGGTAAGGACACGGAGGATATTCCTGTACTCATTTAGATAGGGGGGAGAGAAAAGCCAATATACCATCGACTCCAAGAATTCTGAGTCTGCATACTATAAAGTAACATTTCAAGTAAAAAAATAAAAAGAAATACTACGATAGTCATAAGTTTCAGTTATTTGGCATATTTGGAAGAAGGAGAATTCTGCAAAAGGGATTTTCAGAAATGGAACCGTCCTTCCCTTTTCCCCATACTTTGAAACATGACTGGACCACTCACTGTTCACACGGGCCATGAGCCTTTCTGTTCCCTCTAGCCCCACCTACCATATTCATTGGGACAATTCTGCTGAGTCTCAGATCCTTAAGATCTCAGGTTAAATGACAGTTTCTATGATTAAGCACCACTAAGAGTGACTTCTGGACTAGTTAGGTCCCTGTATTTGCCATATAAAGCTGTCTCATACATTAATAGAATTGCTTGTCTCATACTGGATTTTGCTAGATAATGTAAACTCTGGAAACACGGGGCCTGGGACTCTTCTGTACATCTGTACTATGAGCTGAAAGTTGAAAATGCTCCTATCTTGAAAATTGATTCTCCAATGCGATGATATTAAGAGGTAGAGCCTTTTAGAGGTAATTAGTTCATGAGGCCTCTACCCTCATGAATGGGATTAGTGTGCTTATGAAAGATGCCGGAGGAAGCCTGTTTGTCCCTTCTCATATGAGAGGACACACAGAAGATGTCATTTATGAAAGCAGACCCTCACCAGACACCAACTCTGCTGCTGGTCCTTGGTCCTGGACTTCCCAGCCTTCAGAACTGTAAGCAACACGTTTCTGTTGCTATGTGACCCAGGCTGGCACAGTGTCATATTTCCTGGTTTCAGAATGTCACACAGGTATGCCCTTGATCATGTCTGTCAAAGAATCACTTGATTCCCATGTGCCTAGTCTTGTCTTCTCAATCCAGTACATGTCCACGTTGAAGACAATGCAGCCTGTCTAAAACAAAAAGTATAATAGCATTACTGATTCTAATAACTATTCTGGTAAGCTGTTAAAGTGTAACAAAACACCCTAAAATTCAGTGACCAAAAACAAAAACAATCATTGCATCTGCACAAGAATCTGCCATGGGTACAGGGCTTAATGTGACATAGTAGGATCCACTCCCATACATTTTCCCAGTTCTGTCCACATAAGCTGACAAAATCCTGCAGTACTTTGGGTATATATTCTATTTCCTCTTGGGTCACACTTTCTCTCTCTTTCTCTCTCTCTCTCTCTCTCTCTCTCTCTCTCTCTCAATCTCTCTCTCTGTCTCTCTCTATTTCTTTCTCTTTTCAGTACTTGGAATTGAACCCAGGGACATTCTACCTCTGGGCTACATCCCAGCCCTATCTTATTTTTTTATTTTGAAACAGGATCTCCCTGAGTTGCTGAGGGCCTCTATAAGTTGCTGAGAGTGACCTAAAACTTGCCATCCTCCTCTCTGGGATTACAGGTGTGGGCCACCGCACCTGTCTTTTGTTCCTCTTTCTCTGGGAACCACTTGAACTTGATTCTGGTTATAGGTTTAGAACTATAGTTCCCAAAATAAGGACACTTCATGAAGTTCACAAGGACACCAAAAGTTGTTTCCAGGGAAACAGGCTCTCAACCTCTGTTAAGTGCTTTGGGAATTACTCACTTGATGTTCCTCAGTCTCAGCATTAGGTCATGCTGCAATCTTCTCAACAATGTCATGTCTTTTTAAATGGAGAGACAGGACGTCTTTGGGGTGAAAATCAGGTGTCACATGGAAATCAGGGTGCAGCATGGCATGAGACTGGGTGTGCCCCACCTGACTCCAAGGTGTGTTAAGTTGAGCAGATGGACAGGTGCCCTTGATGAGTAATTACAGTCACTTAACAATGAAGCAAAAATATTTTTTCTTTTATTCTATGTGTACTTTTTTAAAAAAGTAGCTATGAGATGGTAAAGAAATAAAAGAAACAAATAACAATATCTGAATTCGTTAATGAGCAAAATTGTTGAGTATTCCTTTTGGCCTCAGGGCACTATGGAAAATTTCTGTGAAGCTAAGGTATCCAAGAATTGAGAAAATTTGGAAATGTGTGGACCAGTAGCAATGAGATTTGGTGAAGGGGTGGGGTGGGGAGCGTAAGGATGACCACAAGCTCCAACAATTACCTCAGGGGAGACCAGCCTAACTTCTTCCATAAGGGAAGTCTAGTTTGGGAGAGAGGCTGCTTGTGTGGGGTGGGGCCCAGCAGAATTTAGGAGTCAAGGGTCCCCAGTCACTGAGAAATCTGCACATGTGTCACTTCTTCAGTTGCATTCAATTTGTATTGATAATTCAAGTGGCATGCTGATTTAGTCAACCAACCACTAGACCAAGCATCAGGTTTGGTAGTTTAGAAATTTCAATTCTGTGGGTGGAGGAGATCAGGTGTTTTTAGGGAAATCATAGACCTCTGGTCCATTCTGGACATGAGTTGAGACTGTAATTCCAAGAGCTCATCTTTTTTTTTTTTTTTTGTCTTCCAAGATCTTTAGCATGCTTACATGCAGCCAGCTAATTGGCTAATTCCATTATACTTCTTATTTTCACTAAAGTTTATTGGGATAGGTTTGCCTTCTACAGGTACATGTTGACAGGTGATCAAGAGCACCTGTCTTGCCACCGCCTGACATGGACCAACAACGTCACCTTTAGGACAGTCGCGGATGCCCTTTACCTACTTAGAGTGGGCAGAGAACCAGCTCAAGATGTTGTTGCTCTAGAACCACTTCCAGTATCAGTGACTGTGAATGGAAGCAGAATCAAATTACAAAAATATTGGGGATAAAGTAACTAGATCTTATGAGATTCTGGGAGGAACTGCAAAGTAAAGAGTTTTTTTATTTTTCTTTGCAGTACTGGAGATTGAACCCAGGGGCATTCTACCTCTGAGCTACACCCCCAGCCCTATTTTATTTTTTATTTTGAAACAGGGTCTCACTAAATTGCAGAGGGCCTCTCTGAGTAGCTGAGGCTGGCCACGAACCTGCGATCCTCCTGTCTCAGCCTCCCAAGTACTGGGATTACAGGTATGTGCCACCGTGCCTAGCTTTTTTTTTTTTTTAACAAGTCACACTCAGGAACCAGCGCTGGAGAATGTGAATAAATGGAAAACCTGGAAGGTGGGCCTGTCTGGGTGTGGAGCGGGACCCCAAAGGAAGGAAGATGTAAAAGTCTATAGGAATGTGTTGGCAGCAAACCAGAGGGTGAGCTGGGCTTGCTGATGCTCAGCAGGGTCCTTGTCACCAAGGAGAGCTGCACACAGAGCCGACTGAAGAGTGCCCTGGACCCTACCAGCCCGGCTGGGTCCCTCTCTCCTGCCTCTGCCCCATCTTCAGGGCACAATGTCTGGCATTTCACTTCCATCTCTCAATTCCAAAGGACAGCGATAAGCCAGACAGAAGGGGCTTCCAGAATATTTTGTTTCCAGCATAGCAATTTGACAATAGAACCATCAACTTAGGTGGACACCTATTTATTACCTGAGTTATGGGTTGGATTTGGAATGTCTCCCAAAAGGCTCATGTGCTGAAGCATGTCTCCAGTGCAACAGTATTCAGGGGTGAAATAATTGACTCAGGGCTGGGATCTCATCAGTGGACAATCCCAGTGAAAGGTTAATGATTTTAATGGATTTACTGGGTGGTCACTTAGGCAGGTGGGTGTGACTGAAGGAGGTGGGTCACTGGGGCTGTGGCCTTGGGAACTATATCTGTCCCTGGTTTCTTCCTGTCCTTCTCTTTGCTTTCCATCTGCCATGACATGAGTTTCTGTCCTCATGCTGTGCCACAACAATGTTTGCCTATATCTCTGGAAGAGTGAACCCAAATAAACCTTTCCTTTTCTGTGTTATTGCTATCAGATACTACGGTCCCTACAACAGAAAAGTGGACTAAAACAACATGTTACCTGCCCCCTCTTTGTCATCTCTCACCATTTCTTTCTCTCTTCCTTTACTAAACTTCTCAAAGTTTTGAAAGAGAAGCCAGTCTCTGTTTCCTCTGTACTTGTCCACCTCAGATGCTATATGTGCAAGTTGCTTCTAGTACTCAGTGCCTTCATCATCAGCTACCCTCAAGAGACCTTCCTGAGTTCTCCATGTCGAAGATAAGACCTCCCTCGTGGCTTGTAGCACTATTATCATTTCTATCACATTATTTTCCTCACTGTTTTACAACTGTCTGTTTCTTCATTCCCCTGGTTAAATACACACTATTTTATAGAGTGCAAATATCCAGTGTAAATCTTGCCATCATGAATCCTATATCACAGGAAGAAGGAAGACAGAAGAGAGGGAGGAAGGAGGGAATAGAAGGAAGAGGGAAGGAAGGAAAGACTGATTCTTATAATGAACCATCCTTCCTATTTTTCTTCAGGTACTGATTATTCATGGTTCATTTGGTCCTCAATGCCCCAAGAAGACAAACTTCCTATTCTAGTCTTTGGCACTAACAACTCACATCAGGACAAGGGAATACTTCTTCCAGTTGGATCCCATGTTTTGACCCCATGATTATGAGGAGAAAAAACACCCTGAGGTTTAGTGATCTCTTTTGATACCAAGATCCTGGCTGTAATTTTGCCTTAAATCCTAAAGACTGCAGATCAACTCATAGACAAATGTTAAGACCGCAGATAGAAAAAAGGATATGCATGCAGCAGAAACCAGATGGAGAACTGAAGAGCCCTGAGTCCAGCTCCATCTCTTCTAGTGACGGATTCCAGAGCAAGTCCACAGCTGGGAGCTTCCCTTTATTGCATCTGACAATAACGATAGCTCCCATCCTCTGAGTGTTTCTGCATGCTTTCTGAGCACTATCTCACTGAGTCCTTTCAACAGTCACCTCAGGTAAATTTCCCCATTTGTGTATAGCCTCCAATGTGTTAACTGTCTAAGAGCACACACCAAGCTAGAGGCAGATCTGCAATTTTACCAAATCAATCTCATCCCAATGCTCTTGCATTAAGCATTATACAAAGAAATGTGTTATTCACAGGGAATGCTACAGCTCTTCTCTGCTTATGATGTGGGATCAGACCAACTAATATAGGTGAGTGCTGTTTGTAAACCACTAACCATAAGCTGTAAACTTCGACAAATGCAGTTTTCACTTCAGTTGAATAGTGTCTTTTGAGGCTGTAGAAGTACAGAATGCTCGCTAGCTTCCTCAGCTTGTAAAATTTTTGGTGGTGGTTTTGGTTTTATTATTTCTGCCTCTTTCATGTCAGATCATCAGCTATATTTGCTTTTTGTTCTCAGTCTTTCTATTTCTAGGCGCCCTTGTTGCAACTTGCTGAACTTAATCTTCTGTGGGTGGAAAACAAGACAGTCAAAAGAAGCACTGGGTAGATTTCTTAAATATAGAAAATATGAATTATGAAACACAATTTATGGGGCTTGCAATATCTGTTTTGACTAAACTCAACCCTGCAGTCTCACATTTTTAAAGTTTATGTCCAGTGTTTCAACTATTCTCTCAATAGTTGAGGTCAAAAGTACCAATTGCTTTTGGATGAATAAGATTTAATTAAATGATAAAATAAATGTCTTGTTAGTCATGAAATAATGATATGAACTTTTAGCATTAAAAAGACTTCAAGTGCTGGTGGTATAGCTCAGTGATAGAGCACTTGCCTAGCATGCCTAAGGCCCTGGGTTCCAACCCCAGCACCATATATACCTACACCATAAAAAACAATTGTGACTCACCTACCTATATTAAAACCACTATCTTGATTCCATCCTGAGAACTCACGACAATATAAAAATTACATTGAATCCCAGTACTTGGGAGGCTGAGACAGGAGGATCACAGGTTCGCGGCCAGCCTTAGCTACTTAGTGAGGCCTTCCGCAACTTAGTGAGACCCTGTTTCAAAATAAAAAAACAAAATAGGGCTGGGGGTATAGCTTGGAGATAGAATGCCTCTGAGTTCAATCCCCAGTACCAAAAAATAAAAAAAAATTAAAAAATAAATAAAAAATAAAAATTACATTGACAATTTGTGATAAACTACAAGCATGGATTATCAAAACTAAAAATCTTCATGTAAGTTCTACATAAACCAAAAAATTCATTTCTGTTGCTTTAGCTTTATGCCCACCTTTGATTGAGGGAATCAATTACACATGGGGGAATTATACTATAATTTACTAAATGTGGCCATAATTTCCTTCAGTTTTGAGAGAATAGTTGGCTTGCTTAGTCCACAATTAGTTTAGTGTCCAATTGCCTGCACAATTAATTGCAAACATAAAATGTTGCTGGGTAGAGACTCTGGACAGCATGTTCCTGAGGCCTGCAATGCCAGTGGTGGGCTAACGATGATCAAGACATGTGTTCAAAGGACAGAGCTGGCTCCAGATATTGACAGAGATGAATATTATTGGAATTGTATTTGAATGTAGAATGTAGGCAAGACAGTGGCCAAATAAAAAGTGCAATTAAGAGATTTAAATGTAGATTTTTAAAAAGAGCCACATTTAGGGTTTTGTAAGCAGTGGGGGAAGGATTAGCAGAAGAATCAAGCAAAACAGATGTAGAAGATTTTATTTAATGAGGTGTTTCTATGAGTACATCTCAGAGTTCTGGGAAACGGCCAACAGGTGCTTTGAGACTTTTGGACCATCAGCTCGAAGGGAAACCTCTGCTGTCTTTCAGCACCTTCAAGTGTAAACTGCAGTATGTCAGAGAGACTTTCACAGCGAAGGGGAGATATACAACATGGAACAGATCATACAGCACAAGGCCGCTTGAAACAGTCCAGAGAATTAAAAGCTCTCCTGCTCTCAATTGCAATATCAATTGTGTTTCTACTTGTCAATGGAGTTTCTATTTGTGCTGGGTAGAAAGGAGAAGTTGAAGGGAAATTACCAACAACCTATCATGTTCCTAGAGTAAGAGCTGCATTTTTGGACTAAATTTTGGCACCAGTTTAAAGAATATACTTCCAGTCATGCGTTCAGGATCTGTGGAGGTTGCTGACCCAGGATTGGGAGTGTCATGATAAGGTGAGAATTGCATTTTATTAAATAGCAGCAAGTTTAAGCTTTTTTACTACTTTCAGACCTGCAGAAGAACAAAGAAGCAAAATTGCACAATTTGCTCTTTTATCTTCCCTGTGAGTGGTTTTCTCTTCCCAGTGCAGTTGGCACACACATATAGTGCCCAGAATTAAACCATGAGGGGATTCATTGCTCCTCAGGGGACCGAGCTGTGAGTCACACTCGGAATCCATGTGCACATTGAAAGATTCAGTATGATATGAACTTGCATCTTGCCCTTCCAATCTAATCATGCATTCACACTCCAGTTTCAACTCAACGCTCAGGGCCCATATTAGTCCTTCTTTTCATATTTGCAATTCACTTCTCCAGGGGTGAGAAATAAGACCCCAGTTTTTTTTTTTTTTATTTGATGGATGCTCCAGTGTGTAACCAGTAACCCATCAGCCCAGGCAAGCACACTCCCTCCTTAGAAGCCCACCTCAACCAGATGCCCTGCACATAGGCACGCTCCCACCCTCCTTGGGCTTGCACCCCTACACAGCCTGTCCCTGTCCCTGTCCCTGTCCCTACAGTCTCGTCACTTCCCTCAGGCTCTGAGAGCCCATGACAACCCGTCCTCCCTTGCAGGAATGCCTCTGTCCCCAGGTTTATTCCCCACTGCACACTAGGCCACACCCCTGAGTGGACAAGGTTTTTGCCCTCGTCAGGAGCTGTTTAGTCCACTTTTTCATCACTGTGACCAAAATTCCAGACAAGAACAACTTAGAGGAGGAAATGTTCATTTGGCTCTTGGTTTGAGGTTCAGTCCACAGTTGGCTGGCTCCAAGGAAGAACAATCATGGCAGCAGGGTGGGGGGGCATAGGAAAGCTGCTCAGTGGCTGGGCAGCAGAACAAGAGAGCCAGAGGAAGGGGCTGAGGACAAGTAGAGTCCCCAAGGCCACACCCCCAGTTGACAACCTGTTAGGAAGTAACCTGGAGTGGTAGCTACACCCTACCTGCCTATGTGACCATCCAGTAAGTTCATTCAAATTATTAACTATCACTGGACTTATCCACTGAAGGGATTAGAGCCCTGACTCAATTATCGCCTCTGAACATTTATGCATCTCCAATATAGGCACTTTTCTGAGGGGTATTCTCTCTTCAAAAAAGGAGCCAAAACTTGCTGTGGGTCATTGCTTTCCCAGTGAGCAGTGAGGACCAGGTGTGAAAGCCTGCCTGGCTTTGTTCATCTGATGGGTTTTGCACAAAATTATTCAGAAATAGAATGGAAAGAAAGAGAGAGAAGTGGAAATGGGAAGGGAGGAGGAAAAGAAAGAAAGGAAGGAAGGAAGGAAGGAAGGAAGGAAGGAAGGAAGAAAGAAAGAAAGAAAGAGGGAGGGAGGGAGGGAGGGAAGGAAGGAAGGAAGGAAGGAAGGAAGGAAGGAAGGAAGGAAAGAAGGAAGGAGAAAGAAAGAAGAAAGAGAGAAAGGAAGGAAGAAGTAGAGAAGGAGGAAAAAGGGTAAATGCACTCACTCTATCAACTTGAGAAAGTTTTCTATATCTACCATTACTAAGATTTGTGTGTATTTAATATTAATTCATTATGCATTTACGTATTAATAAAAGGTTTTTGTATGTATTGATGTGGTCTTATATGGATTTTTTCCTTTTCATGCATTTAATGTGATACAGATATCTTATTTTTTAAATTCACTAAGTTAATTAACTTTGTCCACATTTCAATTTTTCTGTCTTTGAAAATAATTATGCATGTTTCTTGGATCTTTTTAATGTTTGGTATTAGTTATTTGTTGCTTATACATACTTGTTGCATATATGTATATGTTTATATATATTTTCTCTCATCCTTTGGCTTCTAATCTGCTGATTTATTTCATTACATTTAACATTTGTTGATTTTCAAAAGTTAAATAGTGTCTTCATTCCTGGGCGTGGGAGAAGAGTAACTGGGTCAGTGATTTTTGTTGGCTTTAGGATTATTTAAATTTTTCCTGTTGGAAATCATTAGTTTTGTCAACTTATAGCTTTCTAGGAAATTTTCCACTTCATGTAAATATTAAACTGACTCAAAGTTATAATTATTTTAGTCTATTTATTTTTAATACCAGCTACATTATTCATGATAGTTGTAATTTTTAACATTTCAGATCAGAAGGGGCAGGACTATATTTTCAATAAATGTTACTGGGACACTTGAATATCTAGATAAAAAATAATGAAATTAAATCTTTATTTTACATTGTAAATAACATCAATTCCTCAGCTGAGTATATTTCTATTAAACTGTTTTTTTTCTTTCCTGTATATTTGAAATATTTTGTAATATTTTAGCACAGAGAGAAAAAATAATCTTAGGTACGGGCATACTATATTGCCATGATAGATGAGATAGATGATAGATAGATAGAGAGATGATAGATAGATGATAGATAGATAGATAGATAGATAGATGATAGATAGATAGATGATAGATAGATAGATAGATAGATAGATGATAGATAGATGATTGATAGATAGATAGATAAATAGATGATAGATAGATAGATAGATAGATGATAGATAGATAGATAGATAGATAGATGATAGAT